>JAZHYW010068430.1:0-86514 GCA_037355805.1 Ixodes ricinus
TTCTAGGACAACCTCAAGGACGACGCCTGAAGGACGTCGTCTTGGATGACTTCAATTACAACTTCTACGACGACCTCGAGGACGACGCCTAGAGGACGACGTCTAGGACGACATCAAGGACAAATTCTAGGACAACCTCAAGGACGACGCCTGAAGGACGTCGTCTTGGATGACTTCAATTACAACTTCTACGACGACCTCGAGGACGACGCCTAGAGGACGACGTCTAGGACGACATCAAGGACAAATTCTAGGACAACCTCAAGGACGACGCCTGAAGGACGTCGTCTTGGATGACTTCAATTACAACTTCTACGACGACCTCGAGGACGACGCCTAGAGGACGACGTCTAGGACGACCACAAGGACGGCTTTTAGGACGACATTGATGACGATGCCTGGAGATGATAACAAGAGATCAGGACCTCAGTATCTAATAATGCCAAGGATGGCTGACTCACGCTCGTTGCCCCCTCTATTTATTTTTTATTTATATTTGCCACGACTAATGCGGAGTTTTCAGTCAACATCCGCGGACGCATTTTTCCGAGATCTTATCGCATAACAGCTTCGCTTTAAAAGACAAGGACAGAGAGCGTTTGGAAGCTCATTGCATTAATAGCTTCGGCGATCGCGACATTAGCCACCCATCAGTCACACTGCTTCCAACAGAAACCCTGTCTTTAGATCGGACTATGGGGCCTAGAAATCTTAGTTAAATGGTGTTGTATCATGTGTGACACGCATTGGCCCTGCGTGACTTTCAACACGTTCTCTTTTTTTTCATTTTGTGTATAAATTCAGTGGCGAGTCAGCGCCTGTGTGTCATGCATGTTACTTTTATCAGTCCTTGTCTCTTTGAGCGGTGTTCTGTTCAATAGGTCTAGTTAAGAAAGGTATTTGTTCAATGTGAAAGATTTGCTCTTCGGGCAACATGCAGAGCTTCTGTCTGAAAGGTACTTTATACAATTGATAACCTAAACAAAAACAAGTCACCCCGATGAGACTTAAAGACACTGTAACGCCGTAAGTCGTTATCAATTATGTTTGGAGTTGTTCCGTCTGCTAGTATTTTTTTTCGCTTTGTTCTCATCGGGTCATATTTCTGCATGAATAATTGCATCGCTGTTCAGTCCTAGGTTGGATATATTTCAGCATGATTATTTGCAGTAATTCTGCAAGTGATCAGGTTGATTGATTAGTCTTAGATTGGACATATCCTTACCTTTTTACGAGCAGTTATACTGCAACTAACATTCATTAGCATGCATACAAGAGTAGAGCAGCTTCATGCCACATGCGTGCTTCGTTTTGTTCAGCCTTACTCCACTAAATATAGGTTTCAAGATAGACGAGCATAAAAAAAATGTAAATACTATTTCTTTCTTTAAAAAAATAACCTGAAACCGTTACAGAGCTTCGTTTAAGCGAAGATCTCACCGTCAGCCCACCCTACCATTTAGTTCCTAAAAAGTAATTATACGTAGATATATAGAAATGATCTTAAATTTACCTGCATGTATTGATCTGTTCTGTTCCTTAATGTAGGGGAAATGTGCAATAGCCGAGGCAGGTGCCTCTAGTTTCACCTTGTAGTTTCCACAGTGCACTGCCTGATGACTGAAGTACAGAAACATTGGCTGTGGATGGACAAATGAATGCATACTCTGTAGAGATTGCCGAACGCTAATTCTTCGCCTGTATCAGAACTAAGAGTTATCTCATTCAATAATCAAAAGTAATTTCTGAAAATTTTATACATAGGTTGCACTGACGTAATTTGGTCCTCCTTTCTGGTGGCCGAACTTCCCCCAGCGTAGCCTTTACTGTGCATATTCTACGAGCAGTACACGAGCGTCGCGAGCGAGCGGAAACGAGTGAGCACAGCTTCATTATACTTCGTTTCACTTTATCTGCGAGCGAAGCCAAAGCTAGAAGCGCGAGACCAGCGCTTTTTGCGTTTCTGCCCAGCTCGCGCGCTCGAGCAAAGCCTGAACGCATGGAGCTTTCGTGCTCGCGCTTCCAGCTTTGCCTTCGCTCGCACATCAGGTGAAACGAAGTATAACAGCAGGTTTTGGCCACCGGAAAGGAGGGACGATATGACGTCGCGTGCAACCCATGTATTGTGCAAATTAAGCCCGTTTTAAGTAAGTGAACCCTGATCAGCGCCGTATGTACAAGGGCTCCGCTGCCGGCCATTGACATTTTAGAAAATGACTTATAACAATTTTAGAAACATAGTGGAACATTTTAGACCTTGGTTTATTTCGGACCGCTAGCCCTGCATTTGGGCAAATAATAAACGTTTGACGATGCGTAGTTCATTTTTATGATAACAAATACCTGTATTGTTTTTTTTCGAAGACACTGCACATATCGTGGGTGTTCTAAAAGAAAAAAAAAGACCATGTTCATTTGCCTGTGTAAGTAAGTTAGGCATCGCAGAATGCTGGAACTCAGTGAGAGTATGACGCTAGCGGTGGTGCTAAAATTCCACAGTTATTGAACATGTTACCTGGATCAAAAAATACAAAAGACGAAATTTCCCGGACGTCAATCGAAGCTTCATATTGTCTAAACAAATGGCCTTGTGGTCGCGTGTAGCACTTATTTAATTGAAAAAAGAAAACACTTTGAGCAAGGAAGGAAACAATCTTCTTTTGTTTGCTGCCGAGAGTTTGTTTTCCTCATATAAATGCCATGTCTGTCCACAATGATCATTTCTGACTTTAATAATATTAGGGTTATCTAGACGTCGGCTCGTAAAAAACATTTTCTGTCCCTTTTATTTTTTATCCAATTAACATCAAAAGTTCTCAAACATTAGTTTTTTTGTATAACCACCGCTAGAGTCACATTCTTCTAGATTTTGAGCTTTCTGCGATGCGTGGGTTTTTCACACTGGCCGATAAACGAGTTTTTTTTTCCTAAACACAAGGTATTTCGATTCGTTTACTTTATTGATAAAATTTGATTGGCTTCATAATACTGAAAAGCGGTATTTTTTTTTTTTGGCTCGAGAATATTTTTGTACGAGCACCTTTGCTAGATCGTGATCCTTGATAAGAGACTGGGCTTTTTGGTGAATAGATCCGTCGAATAATGGTTCGACTCATTTCTCACTGGGGTCGTGCCATCCCAGAAATCCAGACCGCTTGCGTTTTGCTGGGGATGAATTGAGATATACACGATTAATAGGAAAGCACACACTAACGATGCATTAAAGACAAACACACTCAACGATAGACATGTTCCGAAATTAAGTCTGGCAACCTGGATATCTGCCCTCATCCGAGTGTATGATATATGTTGTTTTTTGGTGGCTGATGAAGGAAGAAATTGAAAACAGGCCCTGATGTCACCGATGCGTATAACATTTGGCAGCCTGGGACGCTAGACCACTATTTTTGTTTGTTTAATGTCAGCGTGATGATACCTATATGCTTTTTTACTAAGCATATTTCAAGGTGTGATGTGAATCCTTGAAATGGTCGCCTTCAGCACGTGCCAGAAAATTCATGACATCAAACAGGGGGACGAAGTTTAGCAAGTGAACTCGTTGTGTCAGCGCTTCTTTCGAACTCGTGTCTAATAAATCAGTTGGCGTACACTCGGCCTAAAAGCCGCGCCATATCATGAATCAAGTTTCACTCAGGTAAATAAGCGTCCCGTAGGGAGTGGGAGGTTCTTGTCAGCATCGAAACTGAAACGAATAGAGGAAGAACTATGGGCGTTGCGTGCTCATCCGTGGCGCGTGCTCACAGGCTTGGGAAATGTGTTTCGAAAAGACCGATTATTTTATGCTTTCAGGATTACACTTAAAAAAAAAGAAATTCTTCCTAATGCTTAAAAAACTTAAAGGCTCGAATGTCTTTATAAACAATGATTACTCACAGGCTACACTTATGAAAACAAAAATGCTGTGGGAGAGTGAGAGACACGATGAAGATGAAGGCGCTCGTGTTTATCTATTTAATGATAAGCTTCACGTGAATGACGAAGTATTTGTATGCATCAAAAGCAAAAATGCACGCGCAAGTACTTCAGCCCAGAAAGAAACCACCCCTCATGACTGACTTGAAACTAATCATATATAGTTTGGACTTTTGAACTTAAGTGCACAAAGTGTCGTCAACAATTCGCACGCACTTGAATCTATCCTTCTTAAGCGTGACACGAATGTTTGTGTTATAACCGAAACCTGGCTTACTGACTACATTAGTGACGGAGATGTATTTCCGGATCAGTACAATGTAGTTCGCAGGGATCGTAACGAAAAAGTGGTAAACGGTTGTTTTTTTTGTTTTTTTTTCTTAAATTAGGCACTGAAACCTTGTATTTTGTCTGGAAACCAAAATACACAAACCATCAAATGTTGTTTTTATGCCTTAACTGCTGGGGCAACACTGTTATCCTTGGAGCTGTTTATCGACTCCTCTCTTCTACTCCTGAGTACTTGTGCAGATTATTTGACCATTTGTTTAAATGTAGTAGCCATAAAATAATCCTGGTTAATGACTTAAGTATCCCGTCCGTTGACGGGGCGAATATGTGTAATTCATCTTTTGCAAACAAATTTTTTTATATTATGTTCGCCTTTGATTTGACGTAATTAGTTCAGAATCCAACCAGAGTACGTGGTACCAGTCACTCAATTCTTGATTTTGTTTTTGAAAACAATTCGCTTACTGATTGCACCATACCAGTTGAACTCTGATCACTATTTGGTCCTCTTAACCCGTTTGCTTGAGCACTTTTCACTTAAAATTATGTATATATATTCTCCTTTCAAACACTTTTCACGAGCTGACGATACTAGCATACTCGACTATCATGGCATAAACCTTGATAATTTCACTGGTGCAAGTGTCGATGCCCTTTGGCCAAAATTTAAGCACTATGTGAGTACTGCCTTGACAAATTTGTACCTACAAAATACAGGCTTCTTAATCGATAATCCCTGGATTAATAAAAAAACGTACATCTCAAACGCAGAATGAAACGAGCGAACAAAGCAAGGCCGATTAACTGTGCTGCAACTAATCTGCAGAGCGACCTTCGTAGCCTAATTTCTGAGGCTAGGGACAACTAGTTCTTCGGTACGCTTCCAAAATTTCTTAAACAGGACCCTCAAAAGTGTTGGCACTACTTGACTGAAAAACTAAACCCGTTAAGCAAATCATAGTGAATGACACTGTCTCAACTGACCCTGGTGTTATAGCGTGCCATTACAATGAGTACTTTAAGTCGGTTTGCTCTGATAACTGTAACCATGATTATGTCCTTTTTACCGTATCCAACTGTCACTCTGAATTTAAAACTTATTACGGCATATTTTATTTGCTGTCGTCACTGAAAACGAAATCAAGTGCTAGTCCTGATAAGATTGCAAACACGTTTCTACGAGGCTACGCTGTGTCTCTAGTGCACTACATTCTCAATATTTTTGTACGTCATACTCAAACAGCTCGCCGACAGATGATTGGCATACTGCCATAGTGTACATAGAGCATATAATCTGTAGTCAAATCAATCAACTGCTGGATAGCTGTAATTTTCTTACATAGTTTCAAAATGGTAATCGCAAAGGCGTATCAACTACGACCCAACTCGTTATTATTCATCCGTGAAGTTTGCACGAATCCTCGATAGGGGAAGTCAAATTGATATGCTTTTTTGGACTTCAGCAAAGCTTTTGATAAGGGGCCTCATGAAAAACTGCTTTTTAAACTTGAACAACTACGTATTTCACATGGTTTTGTTAACTGGAATGCTGCATACTTATCACATCGCACACAGTCTGTTTCCGTGAGAAGCTTTATCTGTCCAACTCTACCTGTAACGACAGGGGTCCCCCAAAGGTGCGTTTTAGGTCATCTTTTGTTTCTGGTGTACATAAACGATATTGTATCAGTCATTGACGCAGGTGTCCATATACGTCTTTTTGCCGACGATTGCATACTTTTTAAAGAAATAAATTTGAGCTCGGATAAGTTATAGTTAGACCATAGTTCGCAGTAAGTTTTATCATGAAGTGATAGCTTGAAAATGAAGCTTAATTCTGCTACATCAACACTTTTACGCATTACAAAAAAACCTTTGAATACATTTATAAGATAGTGGACACCCCTGTCATTTTGTTGCGGGGATGAAAATATCTTGGTTTAATAATATCGGACACACTTCCATGGTCTCCTCATATAAAACATAGTGTGCCTGGGCATCCAGGAAGTTGTGTTTCATTAGAAGAAAGCTGAAATACGCTCCGATTTAGGTTAAGCTACATGCTTATTATTCATTAGTCATATTCAAGTTGGAGTATGCAAATGTCGGTTAGGATCCTTTCACCCAGAAAGACATCCGGAAGTTTGAGATGGTGCAACGTCGAGCGGTTTGGTTTATTTACGGAAAATATAGAAGGAAGGATTCACCTTCTCAACTTACACAGGCTAATGGTATTTACACCCTTCAGACCAGAAGGAAACTTGCGCGATTAAAGTTATTGTTTCATCTTCAAGAAGGACGGACTCGCATAGACACCTTGCAATATATTTCCCTTTTAGCGTCAGGAACTACGCGGCGCAAGCATCCATTTGGCCAACACACATTTTTGCGCGTACTACCATGTTTAAGTTTAGCTTTTTCCCCGCACGATTAGCGACTGGAACGGCCCACCTCTCGAACTATTGATATACACCAACTTTGCACAACGTTTCGAACGTATTGATAACTAGCATGTTTGCTTTGTACATTGCTGCGCGTTCATCCTTTTCGCATGGGCTTTAAGATTGCGTAAACCTTCATACTACATCTGGATATGTCGTTTTGTGTTAGTGCACGATTGCACTACATGCTGCTTGGTGGTTGCTGTTCTCGCTCCTCTTTTTTTATATGTATATATATTGTGATGAAGAGATGGCGACACTGGGGCAATGGCGTGCCTGACCATCGCGTGCCAAGCTCCGCGCGCACGGCCCGGCTTCCATAAAATTCTTTGTATTTCATTGAGTGGACACGTCATTGTCATTTACTGCGGGCCGCACATCTTCGTAATATTTGGTGGAGGTGCGGGGTACATCATCTTTTGTTCTTCGTCATCATCGCTCCGGACCTTGGTTGCAGCACTCCTCTGCCGCAGCCAATTGAGCTCCGGACCATAGCCCCGCCGCACAGCCCCGCTCCGCGAAATACCTGAAGTGCCAAAGTGACTGTGAGAGAGAGGTTCAACGAATGTAAGCTACGAATATTTGTATGAAGAGCGCCGTGAGCAAGATGACCTATGAACGAAATCGAGGAACAGACGTGAGTTTATGGTCCCCTGCCCTGTCCCAAGCCCCGTCTTTGTTGATAGCGGTCAAATGAATTCTCCAGCCCGGATCGTGACGTCGTGAGGCTGTGGCTGGCACAGAGATCGGCAATGCTCTGGAGAGAGGCTGCAGGTTCAAGAACATTTACATTCTACGCCGCCGGCAGCAGTCACAGGTATAACCATGTGTCTCCGGCCTTGTCTTCTGTGAGTGTATGTGTGTGTTTTTCAGTTTGCTCTCGTGTTTCCTTCGTTCATCGGCCGGGTCGTCCTCTTCAAAGGAGGGGGTAATTTGACGAAGAAGACGGCGACACTGGGGCAGCGGCGTGCCTGATCATCACGCTCCAAGCTCCGCGCGCACGGCCCGGCTTCCATAAATTCCGTTCTAGTTCATTGAGCGGACGCGTCATTGTCATTTGCTGCCGGCCGCACATCGTTGTAAAAATATATATATAGGAAGAGAGAAAGAGAGATATATAGAAATCAGTAAAATATGTATATGTATATATATATATATATATATATATATATATATATATATATCGTATACTTGCTAGTTGATTTTTGTTAATCTTTTAATGTCGTATTATTTGGTTGTTGTATGTGTGAATGCATACGTTGTACCCCACTCTTATTCAGGCCTTCAAAGACCTGTAGTATCCTTTAAATAAAAAAATTGAAAAAAGGAAAGACATTTCCACCATCCTGTACCAGCGAATTAGAGCTCAGCTCTCGAGGAGGAGGAGGAGGTGGGAAGGGTACTGAGGAGAAGGTATACCCTCCTCATCCCCCTGCTACTCCTCCTCCCTCCTCTCTTCTCTTCCTCCTCCTTTTCCTCCTCCTCCCATCATTCTTCAAGCTTTCACCCTCCTCTCCTCCCCCTTCCCCTCTTCCTCCCTCCCCCTCCCCTCCCCCTCGTCCTCCTCCCCCTTCGGCTCCCTCCTCGTCCTCCCCGCGCGTTGCATTAGGGGAAATGTTCCATAATGCACAACGCGGTTACGCCGACGGCGACGGCGATGGCGACGCCGCTCAAGCCGGAAACGGGCGAGAACGGAGCTCTAAAAAGCATGGCGGTCGAATTTATCGGGCCTATTAAACCAACGGCAAGTTCAGGCAACCGATACAAGACACGCGGACGCTGTTTTCTTGAGGAACATTGGGACGGAGCAAGCGGTAGAAGTGCTGGTCAATATATTTGCAAGATGCGCATTTCTATCTGAGATCCTGAGCGATCGAGGTTCCTGCTTCACCTCTGATTTTATAAAGGAGGTGAGCGGACTTTTCTCTATGAAGCGTCTATAACAACCTGTTACAACACGATGTCGAATAGATTAGGGGACAGATGTAACGGGACCATCAAACAGATGATAAGACAAATGTGTCAGGAGAGGCCCAATGAGTGTAATAGGTACCTACCGGCACTGTTGTTCGCCTACAGAGAGGTCCCGCAAGAGTGTCTGAGGTTCTCACCCTTTGAGTTGCTCTGGGGGTGAAAAGTATGTGGACCTTTGGCCATCCTCAAGGAAATCTGGTAAAACGAATCACTTAAAGAGGACCTCAAAACAACCTATACCCACGTGCTAAAGCTAAGAAATAAACTTGAAATAATGTGCGAATTGACTCACCATTGGTATGAAGAAGCCAAGGGCAAGTATAAGAAGAACTATGACAAAAAAAGTTTTTAAACCGTCAACTGATATCTTGGGACTTGGTTCTCATTATGCTTCTAAGCGATCACAATAAGCTGATTACGCAGTGAAAGGGGTTCTTTGAGTTATCAAACAGGAAGAGTGAAATCGACTACGAGCTTGAAGTTTAAGGAGGAAAGAAGTGGTATTCCACGTAAATATGTTAAAAAAGTGAAAGCTGTTTACAACTCTCTGTAACGCCGAATTAGAGCGCAGCTCTTGAGGAGGAGGAAAGAAGGGTATTGGGGGGTGGGTCAAGTGACCTTAGTAGGGGAGGGGTCACGTGACCTGGGGGTCACGTGACCCTGGGATACCCAAGGGGTCACGTAACCTGGCGGAGTCACGTGACCTGGCGGGGTCACGTGACCTGGGGGTCACGTGACCTGGTGGGGTTACGTGACCTGGGGGTCACGTGACCTGGGTCGTCACCTGACCTGGGGGTGGTCACGTGACCTGGGGGGTTACATGGCCTGGGACGGTTACGCCGACGGCGACGCCGCTTAAGCCGGAAACGGCCGACTAAGAGCTGCGCTCTGAAAAGTATGTAGAAAAACAAGAGTACTAGATTCATAGGCCCAGCTGCAGCGCATCGAATCAAGCCTTCTGCGAGAGGACTCTTCCCGAAAGAGACTCTAAAGAAACAGTCTTGGCCAAATGTCCAAGATGACGAGAAGAAGGATGAAGCTTGGAGGTTTATTGACCAGTACCAGTTTGTCTTTTCATATCGACCAGGTCAGACAAACTTGGTTACCTTGTGACCTGAAGCTGACTACCGAGGAACCAGTCCGTGTGAGGCAATATGCGTATCCTTTTGCGGTCCAAGATGTGGTAGAAAAAGGAATTGTAACGCTTCAGCTGGAGATCATTGAGCGCTGCACATTACACTACGACGCACCGACAATAATCGTTCAAAAGAAAGAAGGGTTCAAGAGGTTTTGTGCTAATTACCGAAGATTGAATGACGTGTTGGAAGTTAACGTAAAGCCAATCCCAGGGATAGATTTCATATTTTCTAACGTGGGATGAAAGAGGTTCTTTTCGAAGTTAGACTTATCGAAATGATATGGGCGAATCCTGTTGGAGGAGTCGTCCAAGCAGAAGGGCTGTATAACAGGAGAGCGCACGAGACTAGAGCGCCGACGGGAGAGCGCATGACAAGAGAGGGTCACGACAGCAGAGCGCACCAAAGCAGGGCGCCGCGACACCAGAGCATAGAGAGGATAGCGCCGCGACATGAGAGCGCGTGCCATTAGAGAGCGCGTCACGGGAGTGCATGTGCGCGCCTTGGGAATGATCGATATTGGGGTCTTAGAACTCTTGTTTGCACGGAGCTAAAATTTAGACACCAAAGGCGCATTTCGCCTTTGGTGTCTAAGCATTTCGAACGCTTGGTGTCGTTTAATTGGTTGAGTATGCAGAGCTGTAGGGAAGTCATTACCGCACAGTTATCATCGCAGCCGCTCATAGAGTGCTCCTTTTGACATTGGTCACTACATTCGCTCTAGAGAAAATTCTACTTGTCATTTTTGTCCCCCCAAAACAAGAACTTTGTAAAAATACTAATATGGGTGAAACAAAATCGGTTTGGCGATGTGTTTTTTTTTTCCGGATTGAAAACGTTAGTTCTTTGGTGGAAGTAAGGCCGCAGGAGTCTACCGTGTGCGCGGGTGTTACATCAATATCATGTCTAATTCTGGCAAACGTCGGGAAAACGTCGAATTCGGAACGCGCTAGAAATCATTCCTTTCGTTCCTATGTTTGATGACAAAACGTTAAGCTACACTCCCATATTGTGCAGTGCTGGCTGTCGCGTAATAGTTATTTAAATGTATGACTACCAAGCCACTAGAGAAGAGGATTCGATAGTTGCACGTTCTGCCACGGGAAAAAGCACCTTAGTGACTTTAGCTGTTCAGCGCTCTCGTGACGCGCACTCTGATGACAGGCGACCTCGTGTTGCGGCGCTCTCCTGTCGCTCGCTCTGCCATGGGCGCACTCATGTCGTGAGCTTTCGTGGGCCCTCCTAAGCAGGGGACGGCATTTTCATCGGGAAGCGGATATTACCCGTTCAAGGTTAGGTCGTTTCGACTGAAGACCACCTCAGCTATGTTCACAAGGCCGATGAGAAAGCTTCTGAATAGAATCCCTGACGCTCACGGCCCCCGTGAGCATGCGCAAGGTCCCGTGAAGGACACAATAGAACTTTGACAAGGGAAACCAGTTCATACACCCCCCCCCCTTTCCGGCAAATACAAACCGGACAGAAGTGAACCGCCGCGCGACATATGCGGAGTTGGGTCGCCGGACGATTTCTGAAGTATCCTATTTGGACGGGAGTTAAAATATTCTCTGATAGTCTCGTTTTTCGGCGTGCGTTGCGAGGCTACCTTTGACGCGAGGTCCTCCGATTGAAGGTTTCCCAGTCAGAGACAGAGGTTTGACCAAACAATTCCCCTTCTACCGCTTTAGAAAAACCTGCCCGGATTTACGAGAAAGCACTCTCATTCGCAGTGCACAGCCTTCAGATTTTTAAACAACATCGGGCGAACGCCGACCAGCCGGTAGACCAGCGCCTTATCGTGGCGTGAAACAGCGAGTCAGCGAGGCTAGGCCTGTGCCTTCTGTCACACACGCGTAGTCTGGTTGACCTTCTCTTTCACGTCGCAGTAAGGCGCTGATCTCACGGCCGGCCGGCTTTCGCATGACATTGTTAAAAGATCTGGAGACTGCACATATGATTTTGTTTTTAATTAAATATTAGATGACTTAAAGAGTCTTTTACGCACTCCTCCCCAGAGGGCAAATATTCTCAAGGTCGTATTGATTTATGGAGCGTCATGTTTATTTAGAAAAATACGCCGACACAGGGGTTCATTCCCTGGTTCCGGATTGGTTCTACTGGGATGAGGATGTGCACATACACACGGACAACGCAGTGATGTATACCATACATTCTACGTCTGATTGGGCAAGCTTCTTTTTTCAGCCTTAACGTAGCTCACGCGGAAAGAGCAAAAGTGTGAGCCACCAATAAGGACAGCCGTCCGGCTTAAGCTTACTTGCTGAGGTGATGGAAATAAACTATTTAAGTTTACCCTTACTCGTTCCATCAGACTTCGCATACTCATCCTCGCACCCATAGCGTGTGTGCTTAGAAGACTGATCAGCTGCCTTTATATTTGGACGAAAACTGGGGTTAGACTCACCAGCAGCATGAGGTAAAGTCCCTGGATCTAGGAAAGTTCCGCCATTGCCTTACCACCTGCTAGATGAACACAAACAAATACCAACATACAAACGACAAAACCTCTCACGGTGATTGGCTTATCGCTGTCGGTTGCCATGGGGATCGCCATTTCGGACCCTTTCAAAGCTACGAAGCTTCGAAGGGTCGTCAAAGCCAGTCGCACCAAGATCGCTGTGGAGCATCATCCTACCGAAAGCGTTCCACGGCCAATATGTCCAGCTGTGTCTGTGTGTTTCCTTTTACTGGTCCTTCGTCTTTTTTCGATGTTTTAACCCATTCCATAGGATCACATAATACTAGAAAGATTCACCTATTCAACACAGTTTTCCTGCGATTTGCCATTCAGTCTTTTTTTTTTTTTCAATATTATTCCGAGCCGTTCGACTTCATTCCCCCCACGCGACCTTTTTGATTGCAGAAGAGACGAAAACGTATATGAACTTGAAAACTGTCGAACTCTAGTACTCAGTGGGGAAATTGCTGGACCGTCCTAATTTCCGAGGTAATTTTCCCACTTCTTTTACAATACCTAGACTGTGAATACACAAGCGCAAATGACTAAGAGGAGAGAAAGGGGACAGGACAGAGCGCTTACTTAGAACTGTCAATTTAATAGAGCATTTAGAGGAAGACAAGGTGGAGGTGAAAAAGTAGAAATAGTCATTTGCGCTTGTTAATTCACAGTCTAGATGTTAAACCAACTAGCCCCGCAATCGATATTGGTGACTTCTTAGAATAACCAATAATTCCAGCTGTGTACCAGGAATGGGGGGGGGGAGGGGGAGGGGGTCAGGCGCTAATTTACCCAGGGCTTGTATATTTCTTGATCCGACCCTGTGCAGCGCGCATAGTATCTTAACCAACTGTGACATCGTTCTGAAGCACGTGCTTACAAAGAATATTGTGTGGTCATAGTAGTCTTCTCCACCGTTGAGGAAGCCGTAAAACGAATCGAAACCTCTTCGGGTCGGCGTGTAGCTTTCTTTGAAGCAACCCAAATTCCACTGTAAGCAAATAAGGAATGATTAGGAGCAGGCAAAAGTGGCGTTCTCAACAACTTCACCTTTCCGATCATGTGTGTGGTGTATCCCAGGTTCTTCAGGTGCTCAGGCATGATGGTTAAGTCTACCGGCAACCCATACGGCTCCGCAGGGTATTGGACGGAATGTTGTAAGCCTGATAAAGACAAATGGAGACGCAAATGTGAAGATGATTCTCGAAGGTGAAAACCCCGCAGCTTTAGAGAAGGTTGGGTGACGGCGACTGCGCCGACTACGTTTTAAATTCAAGGCGTTTTATAAGGCGGGTCTCTTAGCGATTTCGTGCCCGCAACTGGGATGTAGCATCGAAAAAGTCATGGGGTCAGGTTTCGGCCATCATAAGCTTGACGGTCCTCACGTGGCACCGTGGCGAAAAAGCGACATAATGTCCCGTGACACCCTGGCGTCCCATGACATTGGCACGTCATGCAACATCGTGCCGTCAATGACACCGTGACGTCACATGACAACGTGATGTCAAGCAACGCTGTGATGTCAAATGGATTTCACGTGGTCACGTCCTTTCCTGATGGTCGCGTGACGTCACGTGATACAGTGACGTTACATGACACCGTAACGTCACGCGACCACATGCTTTTCTAATTGTCACGTGACGTAAGGTCATGTGAGGCCATGACGTCACGGAGGAGCTATGAGTGCTATACATTTAGGGCGCCATTTTAGTCTACCAAGGAGATAAAACGTTTTTAGATAAAAATTGTGGTCATTCTGTGCGCCCGGAGTACAAAGGACCTGGTTACGACTGAGGTATGCTTCCCACAAACCGCCGACAGGCTGCTCTAGCGGGCGTAACACTAGCCTGGACGTTTCGGTGCCTTTGTATTCGGCAAGTTTGTGAACTATCACATCGTCTCAAGCGAAATATGACTCATAATTTGAACTTTCGGCTTCATACTACAAGGCCTCTCTCTATACGTGTCAGCTGGTTGTTGTTTCTTTCCTCTGTTTTAGACACATTATAGTGTAAAACACGACTCTGATGTCACGAAGCTGAGGTGGCGCTGTTTTCAATATGGCGCATGCGCCATATTGACAACACATCCCGTCACTTCACGTAAATCACATCACGTCAATTCACATCGCGTAAATTTGCTTTCGGCTGACGCGTAGTGGCGACATCTTGTTCATGCAAACGCTGACCTGTTTATAGATAGCTTGTCGGTTTATAGGATGACATGGGAAACGACATTACACCGAGTTTTAGTGATTTATTTTAACGCGAAAGGTTCGTCCCTGAACGATTGGTCGACGTCACTGGACATCCGCGCGAGAAGTTTTCGAGACTTCTGAGACAATTGAGACCTAATGAGTTATTTTGAGGCGACTGATTTTTCTCCGAAAGAGTGTGGGAAGAATTCGTCAAAATTTTTATGATTTTGCTTCACTCGATTCGCGAAAACGAGGAAGACTCAAAGACTTTCAACGAAGCCAATGGAGCAGGATGAGTTTGAGCGAGCGGTGCAAGGTTCAAAAAGGCCGCTGTGGTTTCGTTTTTAAGTGAAAGGATCGTCTGCCAGCAATTCCCTAGCATCCCCGCCAGTACTAACTTTGAAAGATCTGAGTCTGGATGTCATGGATGACAAGACTGTGGTTTAGTCACAAATCTATTTTAAAACTACCCCCCCCCCCTTAAGATACAACACGACTGCGCATGCAAATAACCCCATCGAGCTTGCATGTCCATATGTTATCATCAGACTCACATTCAGGCATTGGCATCTGGTTCTCGAAGTGCATGTTTGGTTGTGCCGATGGTTGATGTCAGAGCTTTTGAAGAGGAGCACCTTATTTTAGTTTTAGTTCGTACGCGATGCCTACCGCAGGTGGTCTCTTACATACCTAAAGCAGGTCTACAACAACAAAGACAAACTATAAGTAGTGACCTACAAGACAGTATCTTATCAGTTCTTTTCATTTCTGTAATTGCACTGCCTACCATCTCAACATAACGATGGAGGACCCAATGCCCCGCCGATTGGAGGTGTCCAAACGAATGGCGAGATGGCTAACCTTTTCCATTTTTCTGGACTACACAGCATGCGCAGTGGCGTCGGCGAGTCATACGTAGATTTACTTTCCCTCCGAAACAAAAGCACAGCTGCTTATCTGAACTACCTCAGGGTGGGGGTTGCAGGGCCTGTACAAGCTTCTGCTTCATCGACCATGGTGAAATGGTTTGAGTCTCTTCGTTCCCACTAGTTGTGCCGAAAATCGTAACGATTAAGTCAAACTGTTCTTGATTTTACGCGCAATATCCGCGCGCGAAGGCGGCACACTAAACATGATAACACACATAATCGCGTTAAAATTGTATAAGAAGGGTGTAAGTTAGAAAACAGCGCCTTCTTACACCTTTTTAACATGATTTCTGAATATCCGAGGGTGTAAGAAGGATGTGCTGATGAGTTACTTCACTTACACGTCTTTTGTACGCCCCACTTTTAGCTATGGTGTCTGAAACCGTGTGAAAAGGGTGTATGGGCGAATTTTACGCCCTTCATTCACAAGGTGTGAAAGGGGCGTAATAGTGACGCAGTCGAATACATTCATGATTTCATTGCCGTTCTTGTTGATCGCTTTGACTAAACTTTTCCTGATGTGCGGCGTTACCAAAACATCAAGTGTGATTAATTCCCACACGAAGTCGCGTACGATTAAGCAGTGCAGAAACTAGTTTTTGGAACCTCAATCGAACTCTCCGTCCGAGACGAGCCGAAAGTTCCGAGTCGCGCATGTATCAGTTCTATCAGCTAAACTTTAATTCTAAAAAGTGTCTCCGCTCACAAAAGATCAAGGAAGACGTGGAAATGTACAGCCCAGGCAGCACACAGTATTGTGCTGATATTGACATCGAATTGGAAAAGTTGTGCCGATACCTTTTTAATCTAGCCGATATTTGTAGACTATCGGAATGGTCACGCTGACACCATCTCGAAAGTAGGTCGCGACCTAACAGACCGTACCCTCCACCGTTTTGGGCTGAGTGTCAAGAGTGTCCTCTGTGAAGTGGCTACACTGGCCAGGTATTTCCCTTTCTTGGCAGCCTCAAAACCAACGTTGAAAGTAAAAAATGAAGCAAAACAAAATCTGCTTACTCTTAGCCCGAAAAAGGCGTACAAAGAAGCAATGAAAGATTAGCTCCCAGTTAAAAATAAAAATTCAGCCCTGATGTGTTATGAGACCCTCTTAGCCTCTCAATCCTCTTCAGCGCATCTAACCCCTCAGCTCTTCAAATCCTTTTAGCTTTTCAATCTCCTTCAGCCCTTTAGACCAATTAGCGTTTTAACCCTTTAGAAACCCGAATAAGTGTGAAACATAGACCGAAAATGCTGTTCAAAACGTCATTAAAAATTTGTTTCGGACATTGAGTTTTACATGCATTTTGTAAGTCAAAAAGACGAAAAGAACCAACGTGTGCTCAAACCCGGGCGCAAGCAGCTGTATACCAAAGAGATCTCACACTAAATAGAAACAACCGAGTTCTTTGTCGCGAGAATTATCTCTCGAGGTACCCGCTTTTTTGTTTGGGGGAGCGATGGCGAATGCGCGAGCGAGTTTTTCAAAGTCGGTGATGGTTTAAGCCGGACTGAATTTCGGGGAAGCCAGCGGGTTTGTCCCAAGATCAACCCCTCGAGGCTGTCACCGGGCCTAGCCAAGTTTCTATGAATTTCGCGCTCTATTGGTAAGCCGCTAGCGAGGATAATGCAGGCTCTTGACTATGCTCGACTCCGTGTCAACACAACTGTGTGTACAAGCTTGGCGCAAGCGATTTTCGCAACGCTACCCGGACGGTTGCCGCTACAGAACGCAGCGCGCTCAAACGCAAATGTGCAAATGCGCTTAAAGGCAAAATTGGCTTACAAGATTATATAAATAAACTTTGAAGAGATCTTGCGCATCTTAGCTCTTTTGGCGTTCATCTGGAGAATTGGTGGTAAAACTTTTCATTGCATTTCATGTTTTCTTTTTAAATGCCGGAAGTTCTCCGGGGCCTGCACCGCTTGGAGGCGATGGTCCTAAAAAGGGTCTCTAGAAAGTTTTAGCAGAACCTTGATCGAAAAATAAAAAAGTGGACCAGGCATGTTTCAGCTTATTTGTAGACATCTGTCTGTGCATTCGTTTGGCTTATTTCAACATATATACGATGGGTGGCCGAACTGGAACTCGCGAGCCACACGCGGCTCTCCTCGGGTTCAAGTGCGGTTTGCGGCTTCCTGGTAAGCGTTCGCTCCTTCCCTTCCTGTGCCCCAAAACGAGAAAAGTTATACAATTAAAAGAAGAAAAAAAAAGGTCACAATCTTGGCAGCCTTGTACTACACTACCTGCATATATACAACTGGACTGCTTTTTGGCACATACATCTGTCCAGTGACCCTTAGTGTACCAACGATCACAGATCGAAGACGAGGAAGTGAGGCAGAGACGTTTTGAAAAGGAGCTCGTGGGCGGGGAGCTCGTGTCTCGGGAGAGATGAGATCGACACGTCAGATCAAGCTGCTTTTCTTGCCTGTGCATAGTATAAATAAATGTTTGCTTTAACGTAGCCAACGATGACTACCAGAGGTTCCTACATTTGGTGCCAAAACCCGGGACGTAATGACTGAACAAAAAGAATCTGGTAGACTGAAGTGTAGCGGTGTGTTCCCGGTGGGACCGGAAGAGGTTTTACCAGGCGTGTTTATCTGAAGTTTATGAACACCGGGAAAACCGGGAGGCCATCGGTTTGGAAACAGAGAAGAAGGAGGAACTCGGGCACGAGAGAAACGAGGGGCCAAACCACAGAAGGAACGACGGCATCCGACGAGCTAGGGAGCCCACCAGCGCCGGTCTCAGATTTAGACTCTTGCGATTTAGTAAAATGTTTAGTTACGTTTCTCGACCGTTTTGACCCGTTACTTGACCCGTACGCGGTGAGAACAATTAGGAACGCTAAAGAAGCAATACCTATCGAACGAGAGAAACAAGCAGCATTCCATCCAGACAAGACTGAAAGATCATGGACGTCCTCAAGAAGAAACAAAAGGCTCTGCGAACGCAAGTAACGAAACTCCTCAGCGAGGCAGAGGACTTACTTCAGGTGACTCCGGCGGTCATCGATGATGTAGAGATTTTGATCGAGCGCATAAGCCTCGCTCGATATCAACTCAGCCACGTAGATGCCGCGATCGAGCCTTTGATCACCGAAATAGACGCAGAAACGGAGTTCACGCAAGTCATAGACTATGGGCCTCTTGCGTTGCCCAGGGGGTGCTGCGAAAAGGGACTTGTTAGGCCTTGTTTTGGGTAGTACAAACTCGAGCGTCTCAAACTGGCAGGCATGCAGAAGTGTGCCTGCTCTGGTGCGGAGCGCGAGATCACGATGAAAATATAAAGAAACAACAAAAATCCGAACGCCGTCAAAGCTAAGACGCTAAGAGCGCGAGCCATGAGATGCCGTTCCACGCGTTCCAAAGTAGACATGACAAAGAAAAAGAAAAATGAAAGCGTCGCGACACAGGTGTTTCGACGTCACCACCCAGAGATAATAGACGCGTACCCTAGCGGTGGTGTCATGAATTTGGCACTTTTGATTGTCTTGCGGCGTTGAGTCTGGCCGATTTCTGGCGTTCAAAGGTGTTTTTCGTTCTTCAGCACCAGGCAGAATTAAAAAGCTCGACCAACGTGCCATAAATAGAGCGAGGCTCAATCAGGTGAGCTTGTACTACCCAAAACGAGGGCGCTACGGTGTGTTCAAAGCTTCAGCGCAGGAGGCCTATACCAACAAGATTGTCACGTGCCTCACAAAGCTTGGAAAGAAGGCGAAGGGCGTTGAGAACAGCCAACAAGCAAGCGGTTCCTCGGACGACGATTGGAGCAACACCCGTGAAAGCGAAACTCAAGCTCCCCAAATTAGAACTTATCAAATTCAACGGCCACCGGGAGAATTGGCAAGCATTCTGGGAGCAGTTTGAAATAACAATCCACGAGAATCCGGGACTGACTCCACCGGAAAAGTTTAATTACCTGAGATCAGGGCTTACTGGAGATGGACCAGCTGCCATTCAGGGACAACAGCCAACCGCTCAGTGCCACGCGGACGCAATCTACCTTCTACAGCAGCGGTTCATCAAGCAAGAGACTCTGATTTCCCGACCACATGAAAAGTCTGATGGACATCCAGAAGGACATCCACAGGGCAATGCCCGAGCACAGCGTCGTTTTTACGACAGTCTTCCGCACATCCAGGGACTTAGAGCACTGGGTGCGGGCGAGGAATCCTACTGCGCTATGCTCTACCGGTCCTTCTGTGAGCACTACCGAGGGATATGCCCCTGGGCTACAACCGGAAGATGTCGTCGGAAGATACCGGGAACGCCACCCCAGTCATCAGTTGAACATCCCGAGTCTCCAACAGAAAACGTCCACCTAAGAGCTCTACGGACTCTACTCAAATTTATTCGAGTCGAGACGGAAAGCCGGGAAAGGATGTCAGAGGAACACGAGGACGACTTTGGCGGTAAGCCTGCAATTCGTTTCCCAAAACAAGAACTGCCGAATAAACTCTCAGACTACACGAAGCTTCGAAACTCTACCACGGCGGCTTTGCATGGCCACATAGAAGGCTTAGAATATCTGTTCTGCAAATCCAACGAACACGCCACACCTGACTGCAACGCCAATATTGAGCTGACTGAGAAAAAAGATTAGAGGCTGGCAACAGATGCTTTCGTTGCACGAAAGCAAACCATGCGTCAAGAATTTGCCGAAGCACGCCGCGTTGCACCAGGTGTCGGGGATGACGTGCGCCTACAATGTGTGACCTGGATTACGTACTGGAACGACTTTTCGCGGCGAACGAAACAGAAAAGGAAGATAAAACACCAGTCAGTCTTCACGTCAATGGAAAGAACAGCAAGCTAGAAGTGTTCTCGCAGACAGTGACCGCATGGGCCGAGAACAAAAGGAAAAGAAGACTAGCCCGAATGCTTTTTGACAGCGGCAGTCAACGCTCCTTTGTTACGGAGCAGCTGTCCCAGAGACTCGGTTGTAAAAAGCTCGGGACAGAGATCCTCACGTTCGGCGTGTTCGGAGTCGAAAGCACCGAACGTACGTTCCGCAGGGTGCAGGTGACTTTACGGGAACAGCGGTACAGCAAAAGATATCAGATCGACGCGCTTGAAACACCTACCATCTGCGAACAAAATCTCCCGAGCCCAGATAAATCCATTATCGCGGCGTTAGAGGAGCTCAGTTGCCCAGTAGGAGACGACATGAACGGACTGAAACTTCGCGGGGTCGACATCCTGCTTCGGTCGGATAACTACAGGGGGTGCATCACTGAAAAGATTCACCGACTGAGAGGAAGCTTTACTGCTGTGGAGACCGTATTCGGATGGGCAATTCATAGACGAACAGAGTCAAGGTCCGCAGTTTTTCGTTGCACTCAGGTGCTCGTGCTAAGAATGGCGGTGCACAAACCCGAGCCCATGCCAGGCCTCAAGCAATTCTGGAAGTTGCTTGAGGCTTCATAATTCTCGCATGGGTGTCATCGACGCATCTGGGCACGATCCTTCAGACAACCACGTTATGCGAGACTCCGAAACCACGATCGCCAAGTCCAATAGTACGTACGAATTCGGCCTTCCATGGAGAGCAGATATCAGGTTGGCAGACAAGAAGGTTGCTCGAATGCCAGAGAGGAACTGCAAAAGCGCAACATGGCACCACTTGCCGGGAACGGAGAACACCGCCGCCCTCATGTCACGAGGTCTGACCGCATCTGGATTGGTCTCCACTCCACTCTGTTGTTAAGGGACCAGTTGGTTGCCACTGCCACCTAAAGAATGGCCCAAGGAAGCGCGAGGAGCCACCTCGACATAAGCTCGAGAAGAGGGGTCGAGAGCTGACATATTGGACATTTCAACATCATCTGAATCGTTGCTCGACGTCACCACATTCAGCTCGGCTTCAAAACTGAACCGTACATGGGCACGACACCGAGCTGAGAATGCCGTACTCAACTCACTTCGTATCACAGGTGGCAGGTGCCTTCATCATCTCGCTGGTGCTTGGATTACCGGTTGCTCCAAACATCAGCCCACCGCAAGGTGGATGCAAAGCCAGCGTCTACCCTCCGCAGATCATCCAGCCTTCCGTGGCTTTCTCGACTTCGCCGTCAACAACGGAAGCAATCCCGCTCTTCGGTTGCCAACACAGTCCACATCACGTGCAGTTTGGCACGAAGAGGGGCGTACCAGGAGTACTACAAAAGCACGGCCGCGACTATCGGCACTTTGGGCACGACACCGAGCTGAGAATGCCGTACTCAACTCACTTTGTATCACAGGTCTGTTACTCATCTTCTTATCATGACAATAATGTGTTTGTCATTGCGGTGTCGTGCCCTCGACAAGTGTATGAGCGTGTCTGCCTTGTTCGGAATAGTGTCGTGGGTTATTTGAAGAAACTTTTATTGTTGTGCGGTGACGTAGAAACAAATCCGGGCCCTGATTCTGATTCCAGTGCAAATACGGATCTAATCTTGCCCATGCTCACCAAACTGAACGCAGGACAACAAACGATACTGAATGAAATTAAGTCCCTACAGCAAAGGCAGGATCAGACAGAGGAAGCGTTGGGTGCTCTTAAAGCTCAAATACAAGAAATTAAGCAGGAGTGTGCTGGCTTAAAAGAGGTTAAGGAAGAGGTTGTGAAGGTTTTAGCCAGAACTGAGGAAAACTCTGCTAGCCTAGACTTGCTAGCACAAAGATGCGAATACCTCGAAAACCAGTCGAGAAGAAGTAACCTTCTGCTCTACAATATCCCCGATGTCCCCGGTGAATCCTGGAAACAATCGGAAGAGAAAGCTATTAACTTCTGTGAAACCAGGCTGGGTGTCTGTCTTTCGCCTCAAGCTATAGAACGCGCGCACAGAATAGGGCCCTACCGCGGAAATGAAGCAAACCCCCGTCCGGTCATCATCAAATTTAATTCTTACAAAGATAGAGAACTCATACTATCAAAAGCGCCGGCACTCAAGGGAACAATGTTCCGCCTTAGCGAAGACTTATCACCAGAAACTCGTGCAGCTAGAAAAGCGCTGATATCGTTTGCGAAAAACCAGGGGAGTGAATTTAAGCTGCGTCACGATAAACTTTTTATCGGAAGAAGTCAATACAGGTTCGACAAACTTTCAAACACTGTCCTGCTTACTCAGACATAACAACCAACCAATAGGCATATCCATACAAATCATCTACGTCGATCTCATTCCTAGTAGCAAACGCAAGGAGCATTTATCGTAAAGAAGATGATTTTTATTCTCTTATGCATTCATGTTCTGCTGACGTTGTTGTACTAACTGAATCATGGTTAAACTCTGAGATACCGAATTCCGAGCTAAGCGCACTGGCCTCTACAACATATTCAGGAAAGACAGGCAGGGAAAGATGGGTGGAGGAGTACTTGTTGCTGTGATAAATTCATTAAATGTCCTTCAGTCTGACATTGCCCCTAATATTGAAGTTGTTTGGGTTTGAATAAGTACTCCTACTCTCTCTTGTGGTAAATTGTTACAAACCACCAGGAGCTACTGACTTCCCATCCTTACTAAACAACCATTTAGAAACCTTAGTTAGCCAATTCCCAATAGATACAATCGTACTTGCTGGCGACTTCAACTATCCGGACATCGAGTGGCCTACAGTACCTGCATACGGAACACCTTTTACGGGGCCTCTTTGTCCACTTCAAGCCGGGAATTCGTTAATATAGCCACCGCCCTTTCCTTATCACAAGTGGTAAATCAGCCAACACGAGGCACAGCTGTCCTTGATCTCTTTTTTACCACTAACCCTGAACTTGTAAGCACAATTACATATTTAGAGCCGCTTAGTGACCACATCCCAATTAACGTTGTACTTTCAATTCCAATATTACGACGGCTGCCCTTTAAGAAAACGATTTTTAGTTACCCGCGTGCAAACATAGATGCCAATCACCAATATATGTCTATTTTTGCCGCTACGTTTTTTCGAGGGTTTCAAAGTAGAACTGTCGAAGAGAACTGGAGACTGGTTAAAGGGGCTCTTATTGAGTCATTAAACAGATTTGTGCCCAGGGTCTGCATTGCATCCAGTCTCCAGCAGCACTGGTTTTCTGCTAAGCACACAAAGCTTCCTAGGAAAAAGAAACGCCTCTTCAGACTCGCCAAATCAACAGGGTCTCCAGATACTTGGATCAGATATCGCGAGAGTGCCTCACAATATAAGTACCAGATAAAAAAACTACAAACATAAGTATTTTGATTGCGATCTCCAAAATCTACTCATAACAAACCCTCAAAAGTTATGGTTAGCGATTCGGCCCCCCAAGACAGATTACCTTCCAAGTTTATTGATCCCGACGGGAATTATCTAACCGAATTAGAAGCATGTGAAACCATGAACCTAGCTTTCTGTAGTGTTTTCACAGAGGAAGAATTCCCATTACCTATGCCCATTTCACCCCATGAAGTTGTTCATGCAATGGCCAAATTCGACGCTTCCCCAGCCGGCATTGAAAAACTAATAAATGATCTTCCATTCAATTCCGCCCCTGGGCCCGATGGTATTTCAACTTAACTACTTAAGCTAACCAAAAAAGTTTCATGTGTTTTATTATCCAGTTTATTCAATCAGTCGTTGTACTCCTGTGACATACCAGTCGACTGGAGACATGCTAATGTAACCCCAGTTTTCAAAAACGGTTATAAAATGTGTGTAACAAATTACAGACCTATTTCGTTAACGAGTGTACCTAGTAAACTGATGGAGCATGTCATAAATTCACAAATAATGAATCAATTATCTTCAAATAATCTATTGTTTGCAAACCAGCACAGTTTTCGACGGTCTCTCTCATGTGAATCGCAACTTTTGGAATTAACTACAGATATTCATGAAAGCCTACATGCCAAGACAGATATTCATGCCATCTTCATTGATTCAAAACTTCACTCTTTTCATATTGACAGAGGCGTTATAAATTGGATCGAATCATTTCTAACATCTAGAACTCAGTATGTTTCTCCTCATGAACAGTTTTCTACGACCATGCAAGTAAGATAAGGTGTACCGCAGGGAACCGTGCTGGCACCGTTATTATTTCTGATTTATGTTAATGATTTGTCTCTCTGTATTAACTCGACTCTAAGATTGTTTGCAGGTGATTGTGTGATGTACTCTAGAATTCATAATGTAAATGACTGTAGCACTTTGCAAAATGACCTTGTCAAGATCGAGTCTTGGTGTGGAAAAAGGCAGATGGAGATTAATGTTGAAAAAACTAAGTCCATGGTCTTTTGTACTAAACGTGTTCCGACAAAATCTAATTATACTCTTTTCAACAACCACATAGAGCAAATGATGCACTATAAGTACCTCAGAGTTTTCCTAAGCAGTAATCTTTCTTGGGAATATCATGTTAACCATATATCAGCCAAAGCTAACAAATCACTCGGTTTTCTCCGACGTTACCTCTACCTCGCATCTCAAAAAACTAAACTAACAGCTTATACCACTCTAATACAACCCATTCTGGAATATGCTTCAGCCATCTGGAACCCTCACCAAGTCTTCTTAGAAAAAGAATTAGAGTCAATTCAAATTAAAGCAGCTCGTTTCATTTTTCCGAAACTAAAACTTCCCAGTAAGTGTAACCTCTCTAAAAACATCTCTACGGCTTCCTCTTTTGAAAGACCGTAGAACATTAAACAGACTCAAATTGCATCACAAACTTTTTTATCACTCTCCATCTCGTAAGTCGATCTATTGTAAACCTGCCCCTTTTATCTCACGCCGACTTGACCACCCCCCTGCAAATTACACCTTGACATTCCCAGAACTAACCTTTACAAGTTCTCGCCTCTTCAGCTTGCTATTAGCGACTGGAACCAACTACCCGAAGCTATTGTCACAATAATAGACCCACAGAAATTCGCCGATAATGTTGCCGTTCATCTCCATCTGTGATAATTTTCTTGTTTTATATTACTAGCGTTCTTTTGTTTTGACACTGTCCTGCCAAATGTCCCCCCCTTTGTAATACCCCTCGTGGGTCTTAAGGGGAACCAATAAATGAATTGAAATGAAACAAGAGCGTGGATGTTTCAGTTCCTTCACAACGGCAGGTCAACGGAAAAACCATCGGGGCGTCTGACTGCAGAGAAAATTCAAGAAGCTCGAACATACTGGCTAAAAGAAGCACGGCGATCGGCGTTTGCTGCCGAGCTTCGACGCGTGGCCAACGGAACCGATACCCATCTACATCTCTCCGAGAATTCAGCACTTTCATCAACCAGGAGGGAGTGCTTCGCATAAGAGGTCGACTCCGATCGGACGACATGACATATTATGAATGAAACCACATCGTACTACCGAAACAGCATCGATATTTGGCGCTACTCGTGATCGACGCTCACCGGATGATGCTACAAGCAGGAGTGAGAGACACTCTAGTCCAGTTCCGCGAGAGGTACTGGATCCTTCGGGGCCGAGCGCTGATGAAGAAGTGTACTGCGCACGCGTGTGACGCGCCAACAATTTAGTGCTACTCCGGCGAGTGTTCCAACGGGACCTTTGCCGTGTACGAGAACGACGCAGGTCGAACCCTTCGAGGTCGTCAATGTAGATTTGCAGGGCCACTGTAAACATCACGAAACTCTTAGTGCAAGGGGGGAACCGGCGGCCGAGTGGGCTAAAGCGCACACCCAGCTCGACGCGCGTGGAGCGAAAGCTCGCGCTGCAGAACCCAGGGATCCTGGGTTCGAGCCCCACCCCTGCCCGTTTCGATCTGAATGAGCATCGTACCGGCGTGCGGTCGTGTATCACTACTGCGTGGTGCACGTTAAAGACCCCAGGCTAGCGGTTGTACTGCACTGGCTAAATTGCTCATCTACAGCGAGTGACTCGTCGCAACTGTAAAAATGGCTGACCAACTACACGCTGTATAAATATCATCCCCACAACCCAATTTTTTACTCTTAGTGCAAACACGATATCGGCACCTTTTCGCATTTTATTAGGAAAGAGTATAAGTGGGCACACATTTTTACCCGTTATATTAGAGCCCTATGAGCCCTTTCTATAACAATGATATCATTGATGACGACTTTTCGGTTCTAAGTGAAAATCACAGAAAACTGTCGATCGCTTGTTCGCGCTAACAGTGTCACGCTCTGTACATAGGGGCAAAATAGGTCACCCATAAGTCGTACATCACGCTGTTTCCTTGTGCGGAGACGCGGGCGGTCTGTTTAGAGCTCGTATCAGACATTTCGACAAAGGTATTTTTCTTGCCTTCTGTAGGTGTGTGTCACGAAAAGGACTGTGCCGCATCGTCTACTCAAACAACGCATTAATCTTCAAGCGAGCCTCGAGAGACCTGGCGAATCGTTGGAAGAACCTTCGGCACTCAGAAGTGGTGAATACCTTCGCAAAGGCGACTATTGAGTGGTGCTTTATTGCCGAGTGTGCGCCTTGGTGGGGAGGATTTTGCCAATGACTGGTTCGATCCGTGAAGATGGGACTAATAAAAATGATCGTGAAAAAAATTTTGACGGAGGAGAATTGTTTACATTCTTTTGTTGAAATTGAGGCAGTGCGAAATTCATGGCCCCTAACTTTCGTTTCCAATAAACTCCATGAAGTCCAGCCACTCACACCTGCGAGTTTTCTCACGGGACGACGACTAACAGCACTTCCAGTGGCTGAAAAAGAAGACTTCGAGTCGTCTTCGGAGGTGCTCCGACAAATGTGGAAACGAAGGAAAGCGTTCCTCAACAGATTCTGGGAAACGTGGAGGTCAGAATATCTGAGAGAGCTTCGATCTACCTATGAAACAAAATGGCGACAACCGCCACGTCTGTAGGTCTGCCGGTTCGACCTTCTGAAGGAACAGGTTCCAAGTTTCCTCTGGAAGATGGGAAGAGTTGAAAAAGTTTTCTGTGGGCGAGACGGCTCAATCCATGAATTATACTGCACTCGAACAAGGGCGGTCTTCTAAAAAGACCCATTCAACTCCTCTGTCCACTAGAGATAATAGAAATTTAGAAGGATAACACCCATTCGTGGGGACGTTGTACCAACGATCAGAGATCGAAGACGAAGAATTTGGGCAGAGACGTTTTGTAAAGGAGCTCGTGGCTGGGGAGCTCGTGCCTCGGAACAGATGAGATCGCCACGTCAGATCAAACTGCTTTGTTGCTTGTGCCTAGCGTAAATAAATGTTTGCTTGAACGTAATCAACGATGACTGCCAGAAGTTCCTATACCTTGTTTCTGTATTGTTCTAGAGAGAAGTTCGAACCCTGTAAGCCGGGGTCACACTGCTTACACATCATACAAAAGACAGTTTGCAAACACGAATCACCACAATATCCGTGGTTCAAATGCCGCGTGCCAAGTTTCTCCTTGAACTCATTGCCTTTCGGCATTCGAGGCACAAACTTTGCGGTGACTCGCGTTCCAGACTGTATGTCTTGCAGGGTGCCTTTATGTGCGCTTTGGTTGGGGTGACGACATCTGGCCATTTTGTTTCGAACACCTATTTTTATTTTTTGTCCTCAAGCTCGTGAAAGGGCGTGTCCCACCACGCGCTCGTGGTGCTGACTGTGCTACAGCGACTTTTTTTTTCTGCGATTTCTTTGTATTTTCCCTGTGACAGCGTGCTGTCGGCATCGGGTACTACAAACGATGGCATCACCCTAAACAGAAGGACATTGAGGCACTCTAATGTCTTGTGTATGATGTATACGCAGCACCAGGGGCAGTGGCTGTCTAGTTAACCATTAAAGGGGTCATGAAACGATGTTGCGGTGGAATGTTCATTACTTTGCAGAAGCGTACTGGTACTATAGTCTGGCCAAAGTGTACTTGCGCAGACCGCCACCGATTAAGAAGCCTCTTTGTCGCGGTGAAATTTCGAGGATTAAAGGGGACTATTTCTTTCAGTCTTGCCTTCGCAACTCTTGTTGACGTATTTGTGAGATCGAAACCACCCACCTGACGAGTCGACAGTCGAACGCGGCTCGTGGATTGGACTCGAGAACTGAGTGAGCACTCAACTTCGGCTCGTAACAATCAATGCCTCGGCGGACGCTCGGGTATATATATGGCTTGTGTCGAACCACAGCAGTGATGAGGATAGCCGAACTCAATGCATGGGGTTCAGCACACGTTTACTACTTCGCCGACCCCAGCGCGTGACTAGAATTGACGTTTGCGGCATAGGATAGGCACTAGGCCACGTGGCCACTCGTTCTGGCTCCGAGTTGAGATGGTCGATGCTCAAATTTCTCTAAAAATTTCGCGACTGTTATTGCCTTATTCGTTAGTAACGTTAAGCAGTGTTACTAAGTAGTATTTAGTGAGAGTAGGAAAATCGTTTCATGGCCCCTATAATGAATTTTTGATTAGCGGTTCACGAAACATTCAGCTGCCTGGTGTTATTTGTTGAAAGTTGGCAATTATAGGGAGTTTTTACTAGCGGCGGAGAAGAGTATGGCCAACTGGTGCTGATGTACCATTCACGGGTTCCCGCTTTCAGAGATCTCAATCACCGGCAAAAGGTAAAATCCAAGAATAATTCTGGTTTCAGTCAACGCAGTTCGTCGCAAGGAACAATTTAGTGCGCGCCATCATCCAACGCATGAGTGAATTTTCCTCGGAAATATCACCTCTCTAAGTTCCCAAGCGACGGCCGCCACGGTAAGCCTAACCAGGTACGCAGCATTTTACCCGGTGCTCCTGCGGTAGGCTTATCCGCGTGGACCTTCGGCCCACGCCGCCTTTGGCTCATAATCCAAGCATGGCGACGGCCATAGAGGCAAGCGATGCTACGGGCATCCCCTCCAAGAAGACCAACCAGAACGAGACGACCGGGTAGAAATACGCCGGCGAAGATCCAAAAATATCAAGCCACAAAATACCGAGGCCACAATCTCAGGCTCTCAACCGACGCCGCAGAGGGCCCTAACTAGACAACCAAGACTTCCTCCGCTCCCCCGAGATGATTTCAAAATTTTTATTCGCCCGCGAGGAGCCTTGATTCTTGCCAACCTCGATATTATCAACCTCTCTCGCGCCATCGCAGAGAAAACTTGGCCACATACCCGTGACCAACAAAACTCGACAACATTCAAAGTCCACATGGACAAAATACAAAATATTGGCATCGCAAGCCCCCCGAATGAACACCTGGCCCGACACATCAAGGACATTCCAACCCTGCGTTTCGGTAACAACGAATATGAAGTTACCGCGTATATTGCCACCCCTGACGACTCGGCTCGCGGTGTGGTTCGTGGCATTTCGCCCGGCACCACTGGCCAAGAGTTAATCGACAAATTCTACACGCCAGGCTATGAAATTCTTTCAGCCCTTATAATCGAAAAACATCAACAGCACTTATAACTTTCACCGGCAAGCAATTACCGAAATACGTCATCTTCGAGCACGCAGCACTTCCATGCAGTTGGTATCTACCTACCCGTCATGTTTTCTACATATGATACGAGATCGGTCATCGCGCCGATTTGTGCCCAAATCCGGACACTGTTAAGTGCGTGACGTGCGGCGTTTCCAACCCTACGAAAGGCCATGAGTGTATGCCCCAATGTGCTCTTTGCACAGGCTCCCACCCTACGGCCTCCAAGGAGTTCCCAAAAAGCTGGCTCACCGCCCACCAACATTTGTCTCGAACCACCGCCCAAGACGAAAGGACACTCGCGTCAACTCCTGGTCACGCTCACGCTCCAGAGGGCTACAAAGGACAGGACCGAGGCAACGGTCTTCCTGGAGACCAAGGTCTGTTTCCAGGTCACGATCAATCAACCCACAATGCGACAATTCACCATCGGCACTTGGTCAGCCACCAGGTAACAACAGGATGAGCTGGGCAGCACGGCTATTCCCACAAAACAACCAAAAGAAGCAGACCACTCCCTCTTCGTCTATTCTCTGCGCGCCGGATGTTAGTCAGAAGCTAACCAAAATTTTAAACCAGTTGAAAGAACTAAGAACTGAGAATCAACAACTTAAAGAGGAGAGTCGGCAAGTTATAGAGGTGAATGGGCAACTCCGAACACTCCTCACACCCTCAAGATGCTTGCCACTGCAGACCCCTCCCAGGTCATACGCGCAACTAAGCCACAACCGGAGAAAAAACACCCTCCCCAGTGTCAGCTTCCGATGAAGTGGCCGTAATCTCCGAACCCATGGCCCCCACGCCCTCGCGAATAGAAACAGGACTAGGAGAAGTACTCGCACAATCACAACAACAAATGCAACAACAAATCATTCAGATCTGGCAGCAAACGCAACTGTCCCAACAGCAGTCTCAACAATAGCTGCAAGAAATGAAACAGGCCCTCCAGCACCTTCATACACTCATTACGGCTGAAGACACCGACCACGCAAACAGCAAAAAAGCAAAACTAGTACCCAACCTAGAATCCCCCTCCCTCTCCTTATACACCCGGTCATGATGAATAATCAGGCCCAACAAAAGTCCCACAACCTAACCATTTGGCAATAAAATCGTCGCGTGTACAAACAAAAACATGGCTCTTTTCGTCAATACATATGCGATGCTGAACCTGATGTCATAGCAATTCAGGAAACTGGATCGGTCCCATCCTAACCCTGCTATAACAGTCATACAGCCTCCGCCGAGAGTAGAGTCGCCACACTCACTGCCCAATCACTACCATTGTTCTGCACCAAATTGATGGCAGTAACATCGATCATAACCGTAATTGAGACCCTGCCTGCAAAGAGTGGTCAGACGAGTATTTTTGTGCTTAATGCCTACAGTCCACCAAGTCAACGAAAGGAGAATTTCGCCTACCTGCTCACCGCGACTATCAAACTAGCCAAGCAGAACGGGGTCGTCGTTTCGGGCGACTTTAACGCGGCGCATCCAGCTTGGGGTACGGCAAGGCGACCGTGAAAGGCAATAAATTGTGGGAGCTCATCCATCAACAGAGCCTCACAGTTCACACAGACCCTGCCTGCCCTACCAGTATTGGCAACAGTGTGTCGCGTGACACGTGCCCCGACTTGACAATGACCAAGAGGCTCGCAGACGCTGAATAGTGCAACACAGAGGAAACGCTTGGAAGTGACCACTGTCTTCTTCACTACGTTCCCTTTCATTCGCAAGAACTGCTACATCAAGAAGACACGGCTCGTTAATTGGGACGAGTTTCGTAAACAGAGAGAAACCACTTCCACTTCGGAGATTACTTCCTTCGACGAATGGGTGAGCACTTTACAACACGACGTCTCCGCTTATGCCAAAGATATCATGTTAACCGACGAACGACAAGCCGTTGACCCCACTTACTCCATCTGCGGGAAGCCCGACGAAGCTTGATCAAGCCATGGCGTTGGCAGAAACACAGCAGGACCCTCAAGATTCGCATAGCAAGGCTCACAGAGGAGGCCGCTCATTACGCTGTGGACCTGATGCAACAGAACTGGCAACAATTCTGCAACAGCCTTCAGGGCACCCTGGGCACCGCCAAAACCTGGTCCCTGCTGCGCCACCTGCTTGACCTCACCAAGAGCAAATCAGCCACCCGGCATATCATCATTAAACTTCTATATCAATATCCAGGAACAAGCAAGGACATTCTCGAAGCTCTGCGGGACAAGTACATAAGGCAACAGCATCCGCCCTCTCAGCCCGTGGAATACCATGGTACCCCAACGCGGACCTTGATAGTCCCATCACTTTGGCCGAAGTGAATCAAGCCATTCAGGCTCTTACCCAGAATACCACCCCCGGTGCGGACAAGATTACAAATCGTATCATTCGAAACTTAGAATGACCCCTCCATCCAAGCCCTCACCAATTTCTTTAACCAGCATTGGGAGGAAGGCACATTACCGGCGGCGTGGAAACATGACGCTATCATCCTAATCCCCAAGACCGGCAAACCACCCAAATTGGAGAACCTGGAGCCCATCTCTCTCACTTCATGTATCGGAAAGCTATTCGAGCACGGGATACTCAACCGGCTCCAACCATGCATCGAGAACAACAACCTCTTACCACCGATAATCTTCGGCTTTCGTCCGTACCTCGGTACGCAAGACATCCTCCTCCAACTACACGAGGATATCAATCAACAAGTCTCCGCTCACAGCACTAGAGCCATCCTGGCGCGGGATCTGAAGGGGGCATCTGACAAACTGAGCCAAGAAATCATACTTACCAATCTCAGTGATCCAAACTATGGCCAACGCACCTTTGGTTACATTCAAGAGTTTTTAGAAAACCGCACCGCCACGATCGCCATTGGCGACCTTCGGACCCAACTTCTAACCCATTCCAACAGCGGAACGCCACAAGGAGCGGTTCTGTCGCCTCTGTTGTTTAAAGGGGTTATGACACAAAAATAAAACGGATAGATTATTATTTAAATGGAATGTTCATAGGCTACTAGTATATACACCAAGTTACGCGATTTTTAGAGCCCAGGAAGTCGCAATATTCAATTTACAAATTTTTATCATTTTCATCCGGGGACCAGGCAAACAGCCCAAGTTAGTCACACCATGGTGTCCATAAACCACATCATCATGAACGGTCTCTTATTCTAGGCGCCCCATGATCGCCCAAGCTCTCCTCGCCTCGATACGATCAAAACCGCTCACGCAACTTGGTAACCCGAAAGTTATTTTCCCTTTTCCCCACGGCCCGTTGACCTTCCACCCTACATGCGCCTGCGAGATATTCCCGGACGACGGTGACCACGGCGAGTTCATCCATAACTCGTCATCGCTGGAGCTGGTCGCCAGCGGGTCGCAGTCAAAATGAACAGCTTCTAACATCTCTTGATAGCAATCACTCTCATCGCTGCTGCGATCAATGTCGAAAACTTTGACAAAGCGAGTGATGCCGTAGACGTAATCGTCACGAACCGAATGTTCGAAACGTGGAAGTTAAACGAGGAAGCTGAGGCTCGAGACGTCAAGAGAGCTAAGTCTGTGAGTGCGTGCACGGAGACACCGCGCTGGAGGCTGGCTACGTAGCCAGTCTCCAGTTCCACCGGATCCGCCCCTCCGAGGGACCCGAATATAAATTGATTTGTCCACGAAACTATCGCGCCATTTTCGAAACAAATTTAGCAGGATTGTAGGAACATAAAATGGGGGCTAGCAGTATTGCTTATCTAATATATTATTTTTGGCGTGTCATAGCCCCTTTAACGTGGCGATGATGAAGCTCCCTGCCCAACTCGCGGAAACAGAGGGTGTTCATCACGCCCTCTATGCCGATGACATTACTATATGGGCCACCTCCGGCTCCGACTGGGAGATCCGAGATGCCTTACAGCGCGCGACCGACGTGGTTCAATGGTATGTACATGTTGGGGATCTTCAATGTGAGCCTAAAAAGTCGCAACTGCTCATTGTAAAGAAGAAATGCCGGAACATTCCCTATGACCCGCCACAGCTCACTCTCACACTCGAGAATCAAGTCATTCGGCAAGTGACGTGCATTAGGATTCTCGGCCTCTTTCTCCAACAAGACGGCGGAGGATCACACGCGCTTCAACGTCTCGCGCATACCACAAATCAAATCCTTCGTATGATGGGACAAATTGCCAGCAGTCAACACGGCCTGAAAGAGGAAGACGCTACCCGTCTCTTCCAGGCGCTTATCATTAGCCGTGCAACCTACACTCTCCCCTATCTGACTCTCAGGCCTCGGGAACGAGAAAAGCTCGAAGTACTAATTCGCCGGTCTTATAAACAAGCCCTCGGACTTCCACCCGGCACCTTGACGCACACGTCTCCTGTGTCTCGGCATTCACATTACCGTCGAAGAGCACACTGAAGCACACCTCATAAGTCAACTCCAACGCCTCAAACTAACACCTGCATGCAGGCAGGTTCTGACTCGTCAGGGCTATCCGATTCAAACATTGGGTCACAGTGAAACTATTCCACTCACTGCTAGCATTAAAATTTCTGTTGCCCTAATACCCAAAAAGATACACCCGATTTCCATCAGGGGAGACGACAGGCTCGTGCCCGAGCTCTCAGAAGAAACTTCAATATATCCGCCACGTCAGATACACTGACGCCACCAGTTACCCAGGTCGGCTGGCCATGGCCGTCAGCGTAATCGACGAAGACATTCGGGAAGTGACCACCGCGACCGGTCCTACCTCCCTCCCACTTGAGGCAGAAGAAGCGGCAATAGCGCTAGCTATAACCTCCACCCCAGCTATCACAAATCTTTCAATAATTACTGCTCGCAGGTGGCTTGCCGTAGTTTTGGCAACGGTTGCCTTTCCAGATTTGCTCACCGAATTTTAACTAATCACCCCCTGAACAACTCCCTACAGCCGTGGTTCTCAATCATCGATGTTTCGCGGACCCCTTGTGGATCGGCGGAGATAATGGAGGGCCTCGTTCGTTGTGAGAGGACAGGAAATATATAGGTTAAATATAACAATTATTTAATAAAAGGATATAACTTAGAGAAAGTGTGAAGTAGACCTCTGTTATTGACATGCACACGAAAAACACACCCGCGAACTAAAACATTTCTTGTCAACCTGAAAAAAGACAACTTTTCTTGCCGTGTCGACCAATGAGACAGGGCTTCGCGGACCCATAGAAAGCCTTCGCGGACCCCCATTTGAGAACCGCTGCCCCACAGTATCCTTGATATGGACGCCGGGGCATAATGCCCTCGGGGGGAACGAACGCGCACACGCGTCAGCCCAAGCTTTAACCCTCCGGGCCCCACCACCGCAGGAAGACCCATCCCTGGTCCCCATCCCGATCCCCCTTACCTATTGTGACATCCTTCAACATCTCCATTTGAGTCGCCGCACCCTTCCTCCGCCGCCCAAATCTTTAACGAGGGAGGACGCTGTAGGTTGGCGCGTGTTACAACTACATTCCCCCACCTCGGCCTCTTACATGCCATGTACCCTACAGTATACCCCACTAACAAATGCCCCCTGCGCACCGCAAAGGCGTCGCTATATCACATCACGTGGGCATGCCCTAGGATTTAGGCTGCCACCCCCAGCCCCAACCCAACCGCCGAGCAGTGGGACGCTGCGCTGCCCAGCTGGATCCGGACGCCCAGCGTAATCTAGTCTCGCGGGCCCGAAGTGCAGCGACAGCTACAGGGGCCCTTGGACTGAGGGCTCCTCTGGCCTCGGAAAAGCTAAACTAATTGTTTATTAAAAGTTATTTCTCTATCTCTCTCTCTCCCTCTCACTAGTGGTCATAGCTATGTAGCGGCAATGTTGAGCGCGTGCTGATTTTGAGCTTCCACAGTTCTTTTGCAACGTGCATTCCACACCTTCAAGATTGCCGGTCTTATCAGCCTGTTAACGTGAGCTCGTTCTGACCATGCTCTGTAAACAGCGCTCTCAAAAATGGCGTCCAGTGAATATCCTTCATACTTGTCCTAAAGGACTGTTTTCTCCAAATAGTTTCTTGTGAAAAGTAGCCCCCTTTTTTTCCGGAGCTCTCGCAACTTTTGTGGTTTTGTCTGCGACTCTAACCGCATGTCACTCTGACCATCCTTCTATATTCCTTTCAGAAAAAAGGCTCCTCGTCGGTTAAATGTTCAGTGCTCATGCGTAGGGCGCGTGATTTCCTCGCTTTCTGAAGTGACGAACATACGGGTGCTGGGCGGAGGAGATCGCACGCTGAACTTAGGACTTGTAACTATTGGAATAGTGTATTGTATGAGTGCTGTTCATTGCGTCTTCTGTACTTCTTTTTCTGTCAGTTGTACACCAAATTCATAGAGCGTATTTTAGTCATAACACCCTAATAAAAAGGTTGGAATCACACCTTAGTTTAAAGGTTTTCAGAATAACGTCTGTCTTTAGGTTTGTTAGAAATAACGCCCTTTACTTCGGCGTCTTGCTAAACCAATATGGGAGTTGGTTATAGGACAAACCCTTTACAGCCTTCAGGGTATAACGATGTTTAGTGTGCAGTGGCGTCGCCGAATCGTTCAGCAACAAGTCGTTCGCGTCATAACGACTCACGAAAGGCCCTACCGCATGGACGCGCTTTTTGCGCTTTTCGACGGCGTCCGCGTCCCTTCGCGTTAGCGGCAACGAACTAGAGAAAGGGCGACCAGCCCCGTGGGAACGCGAGTCAACCCGCGTCGGTCGGGCCATGTGCAGTGTCGCCAGAGTGACTTGGCCTAAATCAACGGTCAACCGGAGAAAACCACCTGTCAAGTGTGTATTAGTGCTGCACAAAGAAGTTTATTTAGAACTTAGAAACCTTTTCTTTCTATTTTGCGTTAAAGATAATTACTTGTCTATCCCGGAACTGTCGTAGACCTTGCTGCGCGCGTCTGCATCCATCTGCCCGGAGACGGACCCGGATGTTCCAGAGGGAGCGCCGACGGCGCGCCCGGTCTCACTTTTGCGCCGCGTGACAGATTGGTCGTTGCCTGGCAAGCCACTTCCGCCGCGACGCCGAAATCTTGTCGAGGCAGACATCGACGCCTCGCACGCGTTGCATTGTTGTGTATGACCTCGAGCGACGCGCTCCGACGATGGGAGGCGTCGAAGGTGCTAATGCCCGTGAAAAACGCCTCAAGTGGTTGGGGCTTAAAAATTCCTAATTCCAGCGTACACAAAGCAACGACACCGGTTTACACTAGCCGCTGCTATCAAGTCGCGAAAACAAATCATGTTAAGAGATAGCAATGTGCGGATACGTGGCCGCTAGAACTGGGGTCACCTTGCAATGGACCATATCCATAGCTAGCGGGCGTTAGATTTCATCACGAGCCAGTACTCTACCACGTAACATACTGCTCCGAACAGCGTATCATTGCGCCGTTCTGAAACACACGCCGGAAAATAACAGGGCTGTGATTAGGACTGTCTTCGCTTAGCTTTGACTGCAGTCCACCGTAGAGCGAGCCCTAGCGGGTTCTGTTATAGTGTCGGGGGTATCTAATGCACACCCGACACCTTACGCTAGTTTGTTAGTTGTTCGGGTAAATAAGTAGCCGTTTACGCAGAGCACTGTTCTCACAAACACATCTGCAGAAAACTGGTTGTTCTGCAAGTGCGCTTTAAGCGGTCTAGGATAATCACTCCTTACGTGCTCCATAAAAGTGTCAATAGCACGCATTCATTGCTTCAAAGTAAACATGGAACCGACCCTCTTCAAAAGTTCGTCAAAACACATTAACAGTCGCCATTTTTTTATTTTTTTTGGCACGAAGCGTGTGATTTGGTTTGAGCCCTTGTTGAACTTGGACGTAACATTTGTGTCTAATATGTGCCATGAGGATACGTGCCCAAACAATGGCAGATAAGGATAATTGACCCAGCTGCCACTTGATGGAGCGCTCTTTTGAAAAGGGTCTACCATAACGCGTTCTTCTCGAAACGTGTTTTTCCAAGGCAACGCTCTCTCAAACCTGTGTGAATGGGGTATAGACCCGACATCAGAGCCCCCTTGAGGGAGTGCAGAGGTGCAGCACGTAGTAGTTGTCAAGGATGATCCCCTGCGAGGCGAGGACGTCTAGGTTCGGAGTCGGTATCTGCGGATCTCCACGAAAGCTGACGTCCGCCCAGCCCTGTAAACAGTGGCATCGCATCAGGCAACGAAGACAAAAAATATTTTTGACTGCAATAGCCCGCGACAATAGGGCCCCTTTAAGAGACGATAACGGACGATACACTCTCATTCGTGAATGGCAGCTGCCGAGGCATATTTGATCGTAAGGCTGCCTTTGGCGCAAGCTTGGAGGCTTTGTGGGTGGCCCAATGACAGACCATTTTCTGCCGCGTTCTGCGGCCGAGCTCTGACTTCAGTGAACGCATGGTGTTTCGTGCGGTGATAATATACACCTTTTCAAGAAACACTCGACCCCAGAGGCAGCAAACCGTTTTCGAGCCCAGTCACTAGGTCTGAGGCTAGAAGGCTAGACTCTCACCGAAGTCCCTGTTAACCCTAACCGAGTGGACTGTGATTTCGATAGGCGCAACCTGCGTAGGCGCAGTTTCAAACACTGCTGGCGGCTGAATTCATGTCCTTTCTTTCTGTATTTTGTGTTTCATGGTGCATGTATTTTCCTGAGGTCATTGAGAAAGCATTGTAACACATTTGAAAAAAACACAAAGCAATAAAAAAACTATGAACTATTTTTGTTGGGTACACGAGCGACAGAACGAATGCGACTGGAATGTATAGTTCTAGTTTTTTGTAGGGGTGGGCGAATATTCGAAATTTCGAATACGAATCGAATATTATATATTTAATATTCGTATTCGATTCGTAAACTAAGCCTTTGGTATTTTCCGAATATTCGTCGTAACACGAATATTCGAAATTAATCGAATATTCGAGAACGTATTCGCAATCGTAAGTTTTGCTTTCGGCTTCGGTTTCGGTAAGTGAGGCCCATTGACAGCAACATAGCTGCATGGCGGCTTCAACCCAAACTGGTGGCGTCAGTGTCGGTAGCGGTAATCTCCGAGTTTTTGTCCCTTGTGACTCCTGACTTTTTAGACTGCTCACTTTCGCGTTCGCCCACCCGTGTTATGGTGGGTGGAGGTGTTTACGGGGAACCATCTGCTAAGCGGAGAAACCAAAGGAAAACGGCACCAAAGCGAAAAGAGAGGAGCGCTATTTGGAAACATTTTGCGAGGGTGACCGCATCGATGGCGCAATGTACGACATGCGAGTCAACGCTTAAAGCGCCCACAGGTGCGACAACGCCCCTTGTCAACCATCTCAAAGTACATCCTGCGTTGTTGAAAGAGTATCATGGGATTACCGCTGCTACGCCAGGAAAATATCAACCGACACTGACAGACTTCGTGCGCCGCACAGAGCCCCTGTCAGAAAAGAGGGTGCGAGCGCTAAATAACAAGGAGGCCGCCATGGTGGCGCTTGATTTAAGCCTTACAGCAATTTGGAAAACCACGGCTCCAAACAACTTCTGACAGAAGCCGTTCCCAACTATCGCCTACCATCCCGCTCTTCACACTCACGCGTGTTTGTGCCATGGATGTATGACGGCACCCGAAAGAAGGCGAAAGCAGAGCTCAACACTGCCTTTAAAAGCGGCACTACCGCTGTTGCCTTCACAAGCAACATGTCGACATCACGCGCTAACGAAAGTTACGTGAGCTTCACCTGCGATGTTCTCGCTCCAAAATTCATGATGAAGCGGTTCACATTGAACACTCGAAACATGGCTGCCAGTCACAGTGCTGTAAACATTGCAACTATGCTGGACGAAATGTGCCATGACTGGTAGATAGCCAATGAATTTGCGAAGTTCGTCGTAATGTATAACGGGCGCAACATCCGTGCGGCAGTAAGGAGACTTCCGTTGACTGAAAGAGTGTGCTTCGCGCATACGCTTTAATTGGCGATTAATGACGCGAGATCCCGTTCGCCGGCCATTGATTGCCTGTGCAAGAAAGTGAGGCATATTGTGGGACATTAAGAGCACAGTACATCAGCTCAGAAAACGTTTGAGGAGTGCCAAAATAAGATGGAAAAGGACACACTACGTCTGGTGCAAGGCGTGGAGACGAGATGGAATAGCCAGCATCTAATGTTGTCTCTCCTTCTGGAACTCAAAGAAGCAGTCACTGTAGAGCTTGCTACCTCGGACTGTGACATCGATGGACTTGGTTCATCAGAGTGGAAAGATGCTTCTGAATACGTACACGCATTGAATTCATTGTTTGATGCCACTAATATTGCCAGTGCTGAGAATTATTCGTCTTTGTCCTCCCAAGTTCCTATGTTTTTTGGTATACTCCACTGTCTGGGTAACTGTGCTGGGGCATCAGAATATCCCGCAGAGCTGATCAGATCCATCAAGGCAAGGTTCACCTTGTATCAGGAGGACAAAGAAGCATGCCTTGCTATGTTCTTGGACCCACACTTCAAGTCCACTACATTTAAAGCCGAAAAGGAAAAAAAATATCATAACTAAAAGCCCTTGTGCTGCAAGAGCTAGACTTATGTGATGCTACTGAAGAAACTCAGCCAGAAGCTGCGATTCAGTCAAATGAGCAAGGTTCAACGCCGTCAGCAATGTTTGGCAAGCATTTGACCACTTAGCCAAAAGTGCAATGGAAAGCAAAGTGGTTTCAGCTTCAGAATCGGAAGTTGTAGTGTATGCGGAGGAGGCACTGCTAAAGAGAGAGAGAGAGAGAGAGTGATCCGTGTGAGTGGTGGCGAACTGTCGGGTGCTTAAGGTACCCGAGTCTGGCAAAGCTTTCCATAAAATCATAAAATACCTGGCAATACCTGCTACTTCAGTGCCGAGTGGGAGAGTTTTCTCTGTAGCTTGAGGTATAGTTTCCGCTCGAAGGGAGCGCCTCCTACCTGACCATGTGCAGCAGTTGCTTTTTCTGCATGACAACTTGTGAAAAAAAATTAAAAGAAAAATCAATTGCAGTTCCGACATGTGAAAATAAAAATGCTGTGAATAAATGGACCTGCCTTCGACTATTCGATATTCGATTCGATATTCGAAGCTAACTATTCGTATTCGATTCGTATTCGAAAATATGAATATTCGCACACCCCTAGTTTGTTGTTACTTAACACGATAAGTTTTGACGGCGCCGCGCGATTCACCGCATGTCAAACGACAAAGCGCTTAGCTGTCGAAAATAATTTAGAACAGAAAATAGCCGAAAGGTGTGCGTTTTTCACGCTCACAAATAATGTGTTTACCGATGGACACGACATGGACATACAATTTAGCGCGTGATAACATTCGAACAATATATTGTACGTACCACACGATGCAGCGCTATCTGAAAATAATTTATTTGAGAAAGATCTCAAATTACACACTCGCGGTCGATGACAGTCGCATCTTGACGATCGGACGGAATCCAAGCTGACTTCGTTTTGGGGCACGTTTTGGGAGAGCTTTCTTTTTTCACAACAGCACCAAGGCAAAAAAACGAACGCGACTGACCCGTTTCCCACCCCAACCCGGACAACTATTTTATGAGATGACTGAGGATTCTTCGTGGATTATCTCTAAGAGGGGGAGAACAATGTTCGCAAAATCGCGTCGAGGGCCATTCGACGTCCTTCACCTCCTTCGTTTCCCGTGAGTGTCAAGCAGAAGAGCCTAAATTGGAGCCACTTACCAGCCTTATTTCTCACAGTGGAAGATAACACAAAAAGGGTACGCAGCACGCATTAATAAAAATTAAGTGGAAACTTTCAAGGGGGCCCGAAAAACTTCGAATGCAAAACCGCAAAAAACGTAGGTAGAGAACCGCTCTGAGCGGGGTCTTCACAGTCCAAGAGAGTGGCAGAAAATTTCTAGCTGATAGAAGGCCCGAAAGTCGCACCAGCCGCATCAGCATCAGCAACATGGCGGCGGCCTAGGAGCGTTTTCTGCAAAGGTGTATACGTGTATGACGTATATAAAAAAAACAGTTCAGGGGAATGTTCGAGAAGAAGTCAAATCGCTCCCATGTTGACGTGTATAAAAAAAAAAAAGAAAACCCATTTCAGGGGAAAGTTGGTGCCGCGGTCAAATTGCTCCCATGTCACACAGAAGACAGTCTTCAGACACTAGGGAGCTTTAGAGAGCCGTTTCTGCACATCCGATACGGTGCGATTTGCCCTACGGTACGCACTGCGCATGCGCTACCACAGAAGACTCGCGCATGCGCAGTTCGTACTGGATGGCCCCTCGTACCCCATCGGACGTGCAAAAACAGTTCCCTAAGACTCTCTGCACTCTTGGGCGTCTTCCTTCTTTGCATAACAGTCCTGTCACGTTGGCAACTCAAGAACTCTATACAGACGTGTTGGAAGCATACGAACATATAAATAGAACAAAAATATTAATTAATCTTTGCAAATCAATACGGCTTCCACGGAGGTAAATCCACTGAATCTGCTCTGCTCAACATTAAGGAAAAACTCGTTCATAACATAGAAAATAAGCTCTACACGATAGGTCTATTTCCAGACTTTAACAAAGCTTTAGATTCTATTAAACATTATATACTTTTTAACAAACTGTCCTACTACGGAATTAGAGGAATTTTACTTAAACTGTTAGGCAGTTACCTATAAAATCGTACCCAGTTTGTGGTAATTAATAATATAGTAGCACGCACTGATAATATAAGATTTGGTGTTCCTCAGGAATCCATATTACGACCTATAATGTATTCTGACGACACGAATGCTTTTTGTTTTCGTCTAAAGACCTATCATCTCTTCTTCCTGTTATAAACCTGTGGCTTTAAAATTTGTCGAAGTGGCTAGATGCCAATCAGATTCTCTTAAAAGTTGATAAAACAAAGTTTATTGCAGTAAAATGGATAGGTGGGCTAGTTGGTACATGTTTAACTTGTGAAGGTAGCGCTTGGTCCTGTCTCGTCTTTCCTCGTGTCCTTGTTCTTTAGGCGCTTCACAAGTTAAACAAAGTTTATTGTTTTTCTTCAATTAACAGACCAGTAAATCTTACCAGTGATTTAATTTTTCAGTCACGATCTTTAAAACGGGTTTCCGAGTACAAGTTCTCAGGTGTACAGTTCCATGAAAATCTTCGTTAGACGTGTCATATAAGTCTCGCGAAACGCAATATCGCGCAGTCAGTCGGTATGTTAAATAGGTTTAGAACATTACTGCCCACATGGCTAAAGCGTGTAGCCTTTTTTTCCTACTGTTCATTCTAGGCTACATTATTGTTTACTCGTCTATGGGGTTACATCCAAATCAAATATAGATCATTCGTATTTAATGCAGAAAAAAGGCATACGGTTTATTCAAAACTTGTCTGCATCTGATCACATATCCTGTTATTTTGAACTAGAATCATATACTGAATATTATGGCTTAATATAGTCAACGACTGTTCGAAAATATTTTTTCAAAACTAACAGCTGACCGTGAACTAATTTTGTCTATATATACAGACACTGACATACCTTACAATTTTACACCCAAAATAAAAAATTAGATCCGGAATCAATGACGTTACACAAATATTAACCTGGCAAATTCCTAACCCCTTGAACATTTACCTCAACCTTAGTTGAAATGACTGATTATAGCTCCTCACTGTTGTCCTTCAGGAAACAAGCAAAAATGTATTTTTCTTCATCCGTTGGAGCTTTTTTTTTGTGTGTGTGTATCTGTTCTATTCATGCATATCGATGTATTTCCAATTACGTTGCTGTTATATATTTTCTTTTGGTGATTTTATGACCTCATAGGTCATATATATCTATCTAATAAATATATTATATATATATTTATAAGTGAGGCAGAGTAGTTTGAGAACAATGGACCGGAGAAAATGTAATAAGTCAGAGATCCGTACTTGCGGAGTTGCTATGCTAGGAGTTTATTGTATGTATTACGACAGTTTCGCCGAGAGGCTCGGCTTCGAAACTGTCGTAATACATACAATAAACTCTTATAGCATAAGCAACTCCGCAAGTGCGGACCTTGATCATCTGACTATATATATATATATATATATATATATATATATATATATATATATATATATATATATATATATATATATATATATATATATATATATATATATATATATCTTAACTATTTTCTTTTTTGTTGTTTTGCTGCTTGTTTGCCTGCTGCCTGTGTTGTGAGTGTAGCCTGGTACTAGGGGCCTTGTCAAGCGACTTTAATGTCGCTTTTTTGCCCCAGCTCCATGGCAATCTCTGTATTGTCAGAAACTCCAAATAAACAAACAATGAACAAAAAGGATTCTGAACAAGCTTAAGTCGTCCCCGCAGATACTTCTGTCCTCATGTCTGAAGAGGTCAAAAATGTCTTTCGAACAATGTGTGAGTGTGGCTTAAGTATCGGCATTCCGTACCCATGGGGTTCCCTCCTGGGGGCGGCCGTTTTACCACTTGGTGCAAAGCCATAGCAACATTGAGACCGTTGCGACTCGAAAGTGCCGCTTCTGCTAAGGCTCCCGTGCCTTGTCAATAAGCTGTCGCGGACTGATTTAAAGTATCTGAATGACAGAAAATCGTAATACTTCTGCGATTTAAGATGGAGCTTGAGATAACTGTCATCAATAATTTTGAAGCATCAAGATGGCTGAAATGTCCTTACTCTGCACCGTACCTTTTAGTGGCTCTATTCGTATCCCTAAAGAATCAACAAAAAAGGAAAGTGTTCTGCTTTGACTTGTGTGTGGTTACTTTAGTGTAATATGCTCGCTATATTTAAGTCCCCGATTCACCAACATCGTTGTTCTTTTTTTTTCTGTGTGCCCCTCCCATTTCTTGGGACGGAAAACAGTACGGGTGTCCAGCATACCAAACTTCAGTGTTCGACAGTAACAACCTAGATCACTGAGAAAGTTTTCATAGGAGGATTTTAAGCAAAGAACTTCTTCACATGGTAGGGAGCTTGTTTTCGTTTTTAGCATGCAACAAAAACACTCCCAATGCCGCGGTAGAAATACGACAGAAACACCCATTCCAACACACGAAAAATCAGCACAAACATCAGCCTAGCTAGGAGACGGAATTAACTGTTAGAACTGAAAACTTATGCGATCTTTTATTACGTCACCTCTTAACTTCTTTGCGTGTTATTTTGATAATGTCTGAAATCAGAAAAAGAAACTACCAGAAAAAGGAATTGCTGAAATGTTACAAACCAGATCATCCGCCAGGATGAAGATTATGTTTGGCGGAACTGTACTAGACTTGGAGAATACGGCCGTTTCCAATGCCAGGATAAGACACATCCTGTAGAAGAATTAATTCAATATTACTATGAAGCAGAGAACTAAAAGAGAGAAATTCACTAGATATTATGTATTTTCAATTCCTGATAATTTTGGGACACAAATCCCTATAAGAAAAAAGATCCATATCTGGGTGATATCTTCAATAAATCTATCATACCTATCATGTATGTTAATGAGTTATCTCGTTCTCATATGTTTATTGAACCTGTTCTTTTTATTATGAAAATGATCGGGAACATTGCAATTTTAAAACAGTTAAACACATTGTTACACACCTTACCATCCCTGCTCAATAAATATGCACTAATACAAACTGATGAAAATTATTCATACAGATATAGCACAAAGCTAATACGCGCGGGCTGCCAGCCCTTGCGATTGACCAACTCGTTATATACTTCACAGCTTGTCAACCACAGTTTCACTCTATTTTTTTATTAAATTCTTTACACAATCGCGTTTTGCAGTGGCTGTGCGTGCACGCCGCAATAACTGACCTTCAGTTTTTGCTTCCTCTTATTTAGTTTACTTCACTTCATCATTCCCATAGTGGGCCAGGTTACTGCCAGTTTAGATTATACTGTGTCCTTGTCCTCAGAATTGGACTTTGTGGAGGCTCGTCAACAACCGTTTTAGTGGCTCGGCATCTCGGTAAGTTAACGTCAGCAATGGCGGCTGTATTTACATTTACAAAACACAATAAATAATTTCTTTTAAAGGCGATATGAAGGGATATTTAATGTATCATAGTGAAATAGAAAAATTTGTTGTTACAAATATTACTTGAAATATGAAATGTGCATGTTGGTCGGATCGTTCGAAAAATTGCAACAACTAGCGAACATAGAATATTTTAGTTTTAAGCAAAAAAGTAGGTTTGATCTACAAAGGTAATAACACACATACTACCAGAAATTGTGAGTATAACTTAGCGTTTCGATGTCCTATAAACATTAAAAAAAATTATTACCGGCTTTTGTTGAGCTAGTTGGTTCGTACACGTTAATGTAGACATCTGAATATGTTTTACAAGACACGAAGATAACAAAAGTAGGTAGATAAAAAAAGGCTCCGCGGACTAGCCACTGCAGAAATTTTAAACTCCTCATACCAAGTTGCGTACGATTTACATTGATATATCATCAACTTATCTGCATACATTTTGTAGAGAAACAGGAATCTTCAGTGTAAACTGGTAATGAATACATTAGGTTTCACTTAAAAACATTTGACAATTTATTCCTAGCTTTCTAACATCCTCTAAGTTCGTCTTACGAAAAAATTAGGAATTTATATACATCACAAAACAATTGAACGTGGTAAGTTCAATCGAACTTTTGTGTCGTCTGTTTAAATCAAACTTTTTTTTTTTTGGGGGGGGGGGGCAAGAAGTTTCAACCTTTGCTTAATTGTTATACTAAAAGAAACAAAACATGAAAGACCTTGAGTCTTCCATGGTGCTTACCATATTGCGCTCGTCTTTTGCTTTCCCATTTTCGTCATTGACCTTACGTCCCAAGTAATTCACTTCATGATATGAGCGGCACTCTAAGTCAAAAGTCTCTTATATTTTTATTCAGGTTTTGCGCAAACAGGATGCTCGCTTAAAGCGGTATAGGTGCATGCCCTTGCCTATTTTTTTATTATATATTGCAGGACGTACAGCATCGCTTCACCAGCCTTGGCACAGCAATCATAGAGCACAGCTGTCAGCGGTCCGCCTCATCTCAACATCCTGTGCACAAATCTGCCATGAGCTGGGAACCTCACCCGCATCTCTCGCCACATGCAACAGCGTTTCCAAAATTGAAAAAAAAATCTGAACGGAGTAAATTAAAGTTTTAAAATAAGTGGTTGACCCTTACAAAGCCGGTTTATAAACCGGGTTTCTGAGGGTTGCAAAAATATGATGACAGCACGGGTTCTTTCGTCTCGGTCACCTTGCGCCGTCCGGGTTGCCAGGTCCGGATGGGGTGACGGAGTTCGTTGTGGGAAGCTGGGCGGGTCTTGCTGGAGACGAAGTTGCTTCCCTTGGCCGTCGACGACTAATTCAGTTGAACTTTTAGTTACTTTTGAATAAACAATTTAATACTCTGGTAGCGAATGAAAATACAAAGAGAAACAATACTGCAAAAGGGTAACTTCCCCTGTACGGGGTTGGGAAGGAGGTGGTCGGGTGTTAGCTTATCCAAGCTCGGGAGTTGGCTGGCTCGTGAGATTACGTCCCGATTACGGGGACAAAGTCCCTCGGAATCCCACGACCTGACTCGATTACGAAGCGACAGCTCTCGAGCCCCAGCGCAGACTAAACTCACTTGCTGAGTTTCCCATCAAAGTCACTCGTTGGTCCGTCCGCTTTTAGTGGACCGGCGAATCCTCCACGCGTCGTGAGACAGGCGTTTCCCACTGCCAACCAATCGGCTCACTCTCTCACCATGAGGCAATTGCTTACATTCCCGGGTGGGAACCCACGGTCTGCGTACATCTCACGGTCAAAGGTCGGGCGGGTTCGGATGCAAGCAAAACCATATCTCGCAAGGCGAAGCAAAAACCGACCCCGGTGTGGGCACCGCCGACTAAGTGAGCCATCCCGTAATTCACTCTGCCAGACGCGGTCCGACGTCTTCGTTCCGCCGCGACCCCCACACTCGGGCGAGAAAGACCAAACCGATGCAAACGCGCCGTGTAAGCAGCGCCGGCCAGAGTCACCGCGTTCTCCCGGCCCGGAACAAACGCTCCGATTCACTGGGCAGAAAACGCGCGTTCCGAACCTCGCGTCGTAAACTACGCCAGTCTCTCGAGGTCGCCGGCCACGGGAAGTGTTTACGTAACACCTGACTACCAGCCAAGTCTCCCCGGTGCTAACGGGCCACCCGCAGAGACCCTCGTCGATCCTTACAATGACTGATCTAAAAAATGTTTGAAAAGAATAAAAGCAAATGCGACACGCCGTCTCGCATTCACGTTTACATAAGGGTAACAGCGCCGGCTATAGTCTTTTCACCCTTAAGCTGAGACTAGAACCTTCGCCGTCAGCGCGACCTCGCTGTCTTTCCACAGTGCTTTGGTTCGGCATGCCTGCGCGTTCACACCCGTGTTAGCAAGGGCAGAAAGCTCGCGGTGAAGGCGGAGCTTGTGGTCTCATCTTAAGGGGAGCTCGACCAATTTTTTTGGTAGATTTTGATTTGGCTGAAAATTTGCAGACCGCATCAATAACCCTTTGTCAACTGATAACCAAAATATTTTGTAAAAATAAATATTTTCCGTGAAGTTATTGAATTTTCAAGTAACGCCGGCCGGGAAGGTTGCAGAAGGCGACTCTCCACTGGCAACAACGAAAAATCTCTACTTTTCCCTACCAGCGTACGTCACGGATGGGCAGGCGGACGAGCGACTCGGGCAGCCGCGAAGTGGCTTTTCGGGTGCCAGCGATCGAGATTATTTTTTCGCAGCTTCAAGGTTGAAAGTTCCTTGGCAGTGGTGCCGGGAAAAGCTTCTTTTACGAACAGAATGTAAGGGCGCAAACGAGCTGGTGTACATTGCACATGGCTGAAAAAACCCTGAGACTGCGGGTAAACGGCACAACACTAAGAAATCTCTAAACCTTGTGTTTGGTCACGCGAGGAACAAACATGCGCTCCCGGCAGCAATGGAGGCCAGCCGCGTCAAGGTGCTTTTGCGTGAGCTGTGTGCCGAGAAAACTATACTTCGTTTCAGCTTCGGTCCAGACGCAGCCGATGCTACGAGCGCGAGCGTGTGGCCTTGAACAGTGTTTGCATTGCACGAGCGCGCGTGCTTGGCAGGGACGCTGAAAGCAAGGAGCTCGCGCTTGTAGCATCGCCTGCGTCTGGACCCAAGCTGAAACGAAGTATAGTGTCACGTGAAACAATCACACTAATGCTCGGAATACTTTATAGCCGCGTGCTGCGAGTTGAAAATCCTCAGCAGCGTGGAACAGCTTCAAGAGCGGCAAGCGCAAACTCAAGCCGGCTGTGACCACTAAGACATCCGTCCAAAGGAAAGTGCTAATAATATCGAGACAAATAGTACATAATCTAACTCTATTGTCGAAATTTTGCACAGTCATATTTGTTATTCGTAATTGGTTCAGTTATTTCTTTTTAATTTTTCATAAACACTATTTTTGTTTTGGACGTCGAATCTAGCTCGGGCAATTCTTGGAGTTCCACTCACACGGCCGATATGTTGAAGACGAGAAGTGAAACGTCTAAACAAAGTTCAAGTCTCAATTTAGCCACGACTTTCGACATATTGCTATTCCTGTCTGCTGTTACAGAGGTTTATTTAGCACGTGTTGAGCTCCATTAATATACGATAGAGCCTTTGCCTGGTTTGTCAAATGGTCGTGCAATATTCTCTGAAGAAGTAGTGATAAAAACGTCTTTAATTTATTCTACGGTAAAATTTTATATAGCGCTGAAAGTTTTTTTTAATCATGAAAATATTAAGATTGTTGAGGGGAGGCATGCAAATTTCCAGCTGATGGAAACTGTGCTAAACCAAAACTTAATTTAAAAACAATTTTATATAGAATTACCCCTTCCCATGTGCTCTCGTGGATGGGTGTTTTAACGCGTTGCCATCTACCCCAAAAGTTGAAAAAAAATATGGTTACAGATTTTAGAGCGCAGCTCTTAGGCGCCCGTTTCCGGCTGAGAGGCGTCGCCGTCGCCTTCGCCGTCGGCGTCAGTGTAACCGCGTGGTGCATCATGGGTAAATTTACCCGATAAGTGTGGCGGAAAAAATTCCCCGCTAAATTTAGCGGAAAAAAATTCCCCCTAAAATTTAGCGGAAAATGTTTCCCCGCCAAATTTAGCGAACTTTCCCCGCCAAATTTAGACGGAAAAATTTCCCCGCTCAATTAAGCGGGAAAAATTCCCCGTCAAATTTAGCGTAAAATTTTCTCCGCTAAATTTATCACAAAATATTTCCCGCTAAATTCAGCGGAAAAAATTCCCAGCCGAATTGAGCAAAAATTTTCCGCGCCAAATTTAGCGGAAAAATTTCCCCGCTAAATTTAGTGGAAAGATTTCCCGGGCCAAATTTAGCGTAAATCGCCCCGCCAAATTTAGCGGACAAATTTCCCGCTAAAGTTAACGGGGAAATTCCCCCGCTATATTTAACGGAAGAAATTCCCCGCTAAAGTTAGCAGGGCAATTGTTCTGCTAAATTTAGCGTCTAGAATTTTCCGCTAAATTTGGCGAAGAAAATTTTCATTTAAATGGGAGGCGAGCAGGATAGAAGGAGGGGCATAGCCTCCTCTCCATACCTTCCCCTCCTCCTTCTCAAGAGCTGCGCTCTAATTCGGCGTTACAGGGGATTGTAAACGTCTCGTATTTTCTAGTAACTTTTGTGAACTTATCTAGAATTAAGAGTTTTAGGGTGTCTTTCTGTACCTTACGCATTATTGTATTTTCAAGCAAATATTCTTTATTTGAAGATGAACAGTCTATTTCTGTACTTTATACGTATTCCATTGCATCTTGATGTTTGGCTTGGTGGTTGCAGAGTTCTTTTAATTGTCATTTTAACAGGATCTTCATGACCAGTAACCTGCCATCTGATCTACACGATTGCAGTTCATTTCATTTTATACATTTTATTGTTTACGAGAGTCAAAGTCTACATCTGTTATGTCCCAGCCCAGCACGCACATGTTCGTCGCTTGGGAAGTTGAGCAATGTGCGCGACACACGCACGAACGCTGAAAATGGCATCGACCAGAAGCGCTTTTCAGAAATGGTTCATAGATCTTTTGCTAAATTACTTAGGCACCAAAGAGCATATTCATGCCGCAAGAGTAGTTACACGTGCTGGCGCCTGCGACAGTAACTTTTCTAAGGAAAATGTAAAAACAAATGGCATGTTCCTTCGTGTTATACGAGCGTGTGGGGCATCTGTACCCAAATTCCGAGCATTTTCCGTGGTGCTTTGGCAATTTGTCAAAAAATCTATTGCGTGACTCTTCGACCTTTCTTCGCCAGCCACCCTCTAATAAAAAGAGAACGAATTTACTAGCGATATCAATAAACTAGCGAGCCGCGGCTTGAGCGTACCGAGTTGAAAAACGTTTTTATCAAAATTCCACTTGCTCCCGTAATCTTCTTTTTTCTTTTTTTTTACTTTGTCATAGCTCAGCACGTAGGGCAAGGTTATACTCTGTGCAGATATAGATAATTATCAACTTCAAATAGCACGAACGCCTTGGTTTTTTCACTGTTAGACGCAAAAAAGGCGGGCGCGAGCGTAGCGGATTGCAGGCCGGGCGCCTCGCTGCCCACCAGTGACGTCACGCCTGGGTGGCAGGGAAAACTGGGGAAAAACTAGGGAGAACGATGTTTCGGTTTCGGCAGCAAACAAAATATCACTTTTTTTATTTAACTACAGTTAATCTGGGAGAACGAGCTAGCATTTTGGAATCAGGAAGCCATCCGCCATCAGATTATGCCTTTGGATTAGGTAGCTCGAAAAATCGGCGGAGTTCCTTGAAGTGGCCAAGGTGGCCCTTCATTTATTTACAAGAGGTATTTGAAGATTGCCGCCCGGACCGGGAACCAGCCAGCTGATGGTGTAGCCGTGGAAGCCTTCCTCGAGCGATCTGCCCGAGCGGATCTCTCGTGGAGCTTCTTCTTTTCTTTCCCGTGCGCACTGGTGCGGGTCTTTTCGCGTGGCCCGCTTTCTGTGAGCCACATCGCTATCGCGAACACTTAGTCGCTACAAGTCACTGATCTCTATGTCTATTTGCTGGATCGCGTTTGGCCAGCTCTGCCTATGGACCGGAATGCGGTCACTGGCGGCCATCTTTAGGTAGAGTTATATCATCTCTAGCCATCATTGTAATATGGCGGACAGCGCAATGGCGGCAGGCTACCATAAAAAAGCCGTGGATCTAGTACACTGTACCGTGGGTGATATTTCGTCCTTGATTGAAGTTGTTCGACGAAGCAGACTCTTGAAACCCGGCGTGAACGGTAGCCTCGTCTTTGAGGACCCGGCGAAAGTTCTACGAAAGCGCAGCACCGGGGAAAAGCAGCGCAGCTCGCATCGAAAGCAGATTCCGTAGCGGCGTCTGCTTTCGATGCTTCTTTCGATGCGACTTTTGATGCGTGCTGTGCTGCTTTTCCCCGGTGCTGTGCGATTTCGTGAAACTTTTACCGGGTCCTCAAAGACCGGGCTACCGTTCACGCCGGGTTTCAAAAACATGTTTCGTCAAACAATTTCAATCAATCACGGAATATCACCCACGCTATTTTGATGGCAGCCTGCCACCACAACTGCCAAAACGCCATCTGACATGGATGGATGATGGCGGCTGCCAGGTGGCTGCAGCAGCTGTATCTTGGCTAGAGGTGATATAACTCTACCTAAAGATGGCCGCCAGTGACCGCATTCGCGGAGCGGGCAAACGCGATCCAGCAATTGTCATTGAGATCAGTGCTACAAGTCTTCCCCCTAGTGGAGCAGTAGTGTTTTGCTCCACGAAACAGTTTTTTGTTTGTTGGAGGGATCTTGAGCAGGCCTGCGAGTGTCATCTTCCGGCTTCTGCGAGGACACTGGTGATGACACGAATGCAGTGTCGCAGATTGAGGCTGCCATAAAAGCAGGTTTTACCCGGTCAATAGACACGACGTCTGTTCGTCCATTCATGATGATGGTGAAAGTCTTCTTATCTCGGGAGATGACTTTATATGGGCCATCGTAAGGTGGTGTTAGTGATGGACGCACGGAGTCACGCCGTACAAACACATGCGTACATGTTGTTAGTTCGGTGTGAATGAAAATTTTACGTGGCGTCTGTTGTCGAGGCAGGGTCGGTCGCAAAGAGGATAACAGGTCCCGAAGTTCTTGAAGATACGAAGGAAGGTCGGGTGGTGGAGTAGACAGGTGTGTGAGGAACTCGCCAGGAAGTCGAAGTGTTGTTCCAAACACTAGTTCGGCAGCTGTGCATCCAACATCTTCCTTCAAAGTGGCCCGGATGCCCAGGAGCACCAAAGGAAGGTGGTTCACCCAGTTGGTCCTGTCGTCCTTTGTGATGAGCGAGGCCTTGAGTTGCCGGTGTAGTCTTTCGACCATGCCGTTGGCGGACGGATGGTAGGCTGTCGTGTGGATGTGGCACATTCCAAGCATTTTTGCCAGTGATGCGAAGAATGAACTTTGGAATTGCCTACCACGGTCCGTGGTGACAATGGAAGGGCAGCCGTACCGTGCAATCCAGTTGGTGATGAACGCTTGTGCCACGGTTTGTGCGGTGATGTCCGTAATCGGGATCGCTTCTGGCCATCTAGTAAAGCGATCCACGCATGTAAGGATATATCGGCACCCTTGGGATGGTGGGAGGGGTCCGACAATATCGACATGCACGTGGTCGAAGCGAGCGTCTGGTGGTTTGAAAAGATGTAGAGGGCTCTTTGTATGACGGTGAACCTTGGAGCGTTGGCAAGAGGTGCAAGACCACGTCCAGAGGCGAATGTCTCGGTTGATGTTGGGCCAGACATATCTCGAGCAGATGAGTCGTTGGGTTGCTCGAATACCAGGATGGTTCAGGTCATGGAGCGAGTGAAAGATGGGGCGTCGGAAAACGGGCGGGATGTACGGTCGGGGCGTACCCGTTGAGGTGTCGCATACCACCTCGCAGTTTGCAAGTGGTAGTGGTACCGGTTGAAGCTGCAGTGAGGTGGAGGACTCTTGCAGTCTCTGCAACTCGGCGTCATTCTGTTGGGCTGTGGCCAGTTTGGAGAAGTCGAGGTCAGGTGACGCACTGAGTGTTTCGACGCGTGACAGGGCGTCTGCCGCCTCGTTGTTCGCTCCACATACGTGGCGTAGATCAGTTGTATATTCTGAAATATAAGCTAGGTGACGAATCTCTCGGGTCGAATAGGAGGTTCGATTAGCGTGGAAGGCGAAGGTGAGGGGCTTGTGGTCCGTAAGGACATGGAAAACCCGGCCTTCCAGGAAATGTCTGTAATGCCGTATTGCTGCATAGATGGCAAAGAGTTCGCGACCAAACGTGCTGTAACGTGTCTCCGCCGGCTTCAACTTCTGTGAGAAGAAGCCAAGCGGAAACCAGTCCGTCTGGTTGTACTGTTGTAGCACGGCTCCCACTGCGACATCTGAAGCGTCGACCATAAGTCTCGTGGGTGAGTCTGGTCGTGGGTAGACGAGAAGAGCTGTGTCGACAAGAGCTTGCTTTGCGGCCTTGAATGATTCCTCTGCCATCGAATTCCATTCGACCGGTGATGTGGGACCTTTTGGTGAGCGCAGCAGATCTGTTAAGGGCTTGAGAATTTGGGCGCAGTTGTTAATGAAGCGTCGATGGAAGTTGACGAGGCCCAAGAATTCTCGCAGCTTACGAAGCGACTTGGGTTGCGGAAAGTCTCTGATGGCTTCCATTTTCGAAGGTAACGGGTGAATGCCTTCGGGTGTCACTCGGTGTCCTAAGAACTCGAGGTCGGATGTTCCGAAGACACATTTTGCTGCGTTGACGACGAGACCATAGTTGCGTAGCTGCCCGAAGAGTAAGCGCAGATGTTGTTCGTGCTCTTCCGGGGAACTGCTCGCGATGAGGAGGTCGTCAACGTATGCAAACACGAAGGGTAGCCCGCGTGTCACTTCGTGTATAAATCTTTGAAATGTTTGTGCAGAATTTCGAAGCCCGAAGGGCATTCGCACAAACTCGAATAATCCGAATGGCGTGGTGACAGCAGTTTTCGGAATGTCAGCTGGCTCGATAGGTATGTGGTGGTAAGCTTTTACCAAGTCCACCTTGCTGTAAATGCAGGTCCCGTTGAGTTGCTCTGTGAAGTCATGCAGGTGTGGTAGAGGGTAGCGATCTGGCAACGTATTGGCGTTGAGGGCGCGATAATCGCCGCACGGCCTCCAGTCTCCTGGGTCCTTCTTGGGCACCATGTGTAGAGGTGATGCACAGCAGCTGTTCGACGGCCGAATGATTCCGAGCTCGAGCATGTGCTCGAATTCCCGTCGAGCCGTTTGGAGTCGTTCACCGGAGAGGCGACGAGGTCGTGCGTATACAGCCGGACCAGAGGTGACGATGGTGTGAGTGACACCATGCTTGGTCGGTTGTGCCATGTTGGAAGGCCTCGTGACTTCAGGAAACTCGGCAAGTATATATGCGAATCCCGTAGATGGTAAGATTTGGCGTATGCCAAGGGATGAAACGGTTGCAAACATCCCATTTACAGCTAGACGTGTCGTACCGTCGAAAAGATGACGGTGGCGCATGCTGACATCTAAGTTAAAGTTGGACAGAAAGTCAGATCCTAAGATGGGACACTTGACGTCAGCGATGATGAAGAGCCACCTGAAAATTCGGCGTAGTCCTAGATCGAGAGTCATTGATCGCATACCGAAGGTGGGTATGGTAGATCCATTTGCTGCGATTAGGTTTCTGCCTTTATCCAGGTGTCTTCTCTCTGCTGCTGTGGGTGGGATGACGGACACTTCGGCGCCGGTGTCGACAAGAAGTCTGCAGCCGGTGAACCGATCAGCAATGTAGAAAAGGCGGCATGCTGGTCGGCCGGAGTCACTTACCGCCTTTAGTGACTGGCCGGGGTGTTTTCCTGCCAGACACAAGGGGGTGACACTTCAGGGCTCGCTGTCCGTACTTTCGGTGGTACCAGCAGGTACTCGGACTTGGGGACGGCGATCGCGCTCGAGCGGAAGATGGGTTCCTCCGGTGAGAAGGGCTGCGTTGCGAAGAACGCCGCGTTCCATCGGCATGTTTTTGCAGAGACGCGACGGTCGCTGTCAGCTGGTCGACCTTTGCTTGAAGTTCCTGTAGGGTGGTTGTCGACATCTGAGGCTCTGTCAACGCAGCTACCGTCGGTACCGCGTACTCCGCCACACGGTCAGCCATTTCCGCAAGACGGTCCAAGGACATGTCGTTTGCTGGGGCTAGGACCATGCGAATGCCTTGCGGTAGTCGTTGCAAGAACAGTTCCCGTAAGATGGAGTTGTTCACGTCGGAGGCCTGTTCTCCAAGAAGCTGGCGCATCCGGTGCAGGAGTTGCGACGGCCGTTGGTCTCCAAGTTCTTCGGTTGTCAGAAGACGTTGGAGTCGACTGGTGGTCGATTCTGACTTCCTTAGTAGAATAGCGGCCTTCAGTTGGTCGTAGGCATCTGCAGGTGGGGTCGCCGCGAGCACGTCGTCGAGTTCGTCAGCGATATCAGGTGGTAGGGCGGATACTACGTAGTAGTATCTGGACAGCTGGGTGTTGACTCTCCTCAAGTGAAATTGGGCCTCTACCTGAGCGAACCAAGATCGAGGGTTCTTTGCCCAAAATGGTGGGAGTCGTACCTGTAGTGTGGCCAGTGCTGTGTTTTCGAGAGATGCCTGGTCCACGACGTTGTCCGATGTCCCGTGCTCGTCCGCGTGAAGAGACCCGTCGGCTCGGTTCATGACCCTGAAGTGCGGTCCGGGATGCTGGTCAGCGGATGAGTTCGCTGATGTGTCGAGGTTGGAATCCGTCTTTGGAGGTCGTCCGGGTCACCAATTGAAGTGGCCAAGGTGGCCCTTCATTTATTTACAAGAGGTATTTGAAGATTGCCGCCCGGACCGGGAACCAGCCAGCTGATGGTGTAGCCGTGGAAGCCTTCCTCGGGCGATCTGCCCGAGCGATCTCTCGTGGAGCTTCTTCTTTTCTTTCCCGTGCGCACTGGTGCGGGTCTTTTCGCGTGGCCCGCTTTCTGTGAGCCACATCGCTATCGCGAACACCTAGTCGCTACACCCTTTAAAGGCTGAACTCCATGGGACGAATTATGTGACGAATATCTGGCGAACGCCGCCCGACGGCACGCTCGCTTTGCGCGCGACGTAGCAGCCACTGTGTTGAATCCACGCGCAGAGCAAAAGCCGCCGGGCAAAATTCGTCGGTTATTCGCAGCATATTCGTCCCATGGAGCTCAGCCTTAAGGGTGAACGGAATACAGCTGGTGAATTGTAACACTTAAAACCCAGAGACAGAAGGGGAAAAAAAACACAACTCTTCGAGACGTTTTTGTGTTGATGCTTTGCCTTTTTCTTTGATGTTTTTTCCTTGTCTCGGGTTTTATAAGTATGACCATTCACATTTACTTTATAAATTATGGAGCAGACTTGTACACGTTACTAAAAAACGTAAGGCATTGCATTCAGAATTACTTATGGCCAAAAGTAACTAATTACAGTTCAAATTACACTTCCATAGAAGTAAGTGACAGTTACTTTAAAAAGTAATCCGTTAGTTTTGCGGGTTTACTTTCAACCTTACTGTACGAGGGTTAGAAGCAAGATACAAGTGTTATGGAAGCGTTTATTTTTGCCACAACTCACACTTGTGTGATTTTGAGCAAACATCTGGCGTTCAAAAAGTCTCATCGGATACCTTGCCTCGTTTCTATATGAAGATGTCGTTCGCAGCACTAAACACTTTTTCGATCCACCTTTTTTCCAAATAGGTGCTGCCACCTGACCGCGCGACTTAATGGCTAGAAGGCAACGCCTTCGCAAGGACTCCCCTACCCGCTCGACACCCAACACGTTAGCTAGATCCTCTTGGCCGATGATACTCTGTGTGCCAACAGCGGCTCCACCGAACTTCGCTTTTTTCCCCAATGTAGATTACCTTGGTCTATGAAGTTGATACAATGAAGTTATCTTCTCTCTCTCTCGGCCGGATGGAAGCAAAGAAAGAGTGAAGAGACAAAACGAAAAAGCGCGCACAGATCCGCTACACAAGCTCGCGTGCACTTTGTCCGGCTTTTTTATATTTGCTTTTTGTTGGAAGGAAACACTTTTAACCCGGGAGTTTACCTAATATTGTATGCACGGAGAGTCCGGTTCTTTGTATCAATATGCTTCCCACTTCGTTGTGGGCGAGGGAGCTGAGAAGCTACGATTTAAAAACAAAAACAAAAGATCTAAATTTAGGTATTCTTTAGTCTTGGTATTTTTAGATACCTTGATCATCTAAAGAATACGAGGTCTTGCGTTTTGTAAATGCAGATGAAAGTTTGATTCCGGTAAAGGTTACCCTCACAAAAAAAGAAATGTTTTACAAATTTTTTGTTAGTATTCAAAGTTTCTATATTTTTCCTCCGTCAATAAAAACAAAAATGTAACGAATTACAATCATTCCCTATTGAAACAAATGTTTTACCGGAATTCGATTTCCAGTAAAAAGATATTTTACTGGAGGATGTGTCTCTTCATTTCCAGTAAAGCCTGAATTTACCGGAAGTCGCCGAATTTGCCGCAATTCTCCGAAGCTAACCGTGTTTATTTATTTTTTTATTTTTTTCGGACTTCAACGGCAGGCACTTAGGATGAAGTCTGTGAATTGTGGGTGGTATATGTTTGCCAGATGCCAGCCAATTCGGTAACAATTAAAAACGGTTAGTATAGGCCTGAAAGTTACATGTCTTTATTTCACAGGGTTGATACCAGTGAAACAATTTGCACAGCTGTAGACAAAAGCAGTCACATCAAATAGGAACAACCGAGTTCTTTGTCGCAAAAAGTATCTTTCAAGGTACTCACAATGCCGCTGCGTAAATTCCTAGATGTACGGTAGTTCAACTGATAAAACCGAGCAGGTGCACCACACGGGCACACATACACACTGTCAGTACCACGTTCAGCGAAAACTACGAACGCGCACCAACATCCGCCGCCGTTGAGAATAAATCATGGGCACAGTCACGTTGTCGTCCCTGATGCCATCGCCGCGCACGCGGACACATAAAGGCCCGTTCACACAGTTACGTTCGGAGCGACCACTACGCTTAGGAACGAATGCAACCGGTTGGAACGACGAGTTACCATAGCAACGAAGCGCCAAACGGTCGTTCCGTTCGTGTTCGTTCGCAACGCAAGGAGTTGAGCCGGGCTGAACTTTTTCGTTACGTTCGGGAACGACCGCAACGACAGATCAATCAAAGGTCGAGGGGAGCTCGGTCGCGCGCGTTGCATGCCCGTCGTGCCGGGCTCCTTCTATATGCAAAATTGGCGTCGCTGGTGATCGTCGACGTGGACGGCGTGGTGGAAGCTCATCGTTCCGCGTAAAAGCGCTATCCTTGACTGTGAATTTCCGTCGTGTGTCGTTATGATAACCCAGCACGTGCTAGAAGGGAAGATCCGCCTACTCGTGCGGCGATCTCGTGGTGGCACTCTCAAGACATCAGAAACGCCCGTGCCGTCGTGTTTGTTTACTTCGACTACAGTGGTTCTTCCTTAGCATTTGTGTCCTCGAGCATCGCCCGGATTTCCTTTTTGGCGCATTCCATGCGTGTGCTCAAGTTCAAGGTATTACTGGTGCGTGCCGTATAAGGCATGCGAATTTTCACGCGTTTTCATCACCCGAGAAAGGTGATTAGTGTTAGCTATCCTGAACGCTCGCAACGTCTCGCTCATAACGTCTATCTGATCGCGAAATTATATTCCTACGTTGCTATATCGCTGCTAAGATTACATCGTCTTTTATAATCGTAGAAAAGGAGTGAGGCGAGGTTTGTACTGTTGGCAAAGTCGTGTATTAAAGTCGTGATCGTGCAAGACGGCGTACTGCATCTTCATTTCTTTTTAAATGCACTTCCCTGCAAGCGTATCCTGAAAAATAAAAAAATAAAGTTTCTGGACATAGAAGGCGGTCTGTCTATTTTCTGTTACGTAAGTGAGTGGCAGCGCGTCCCCAACAGCTGACAGCGGCGGAGAGGCGGTCGCCATACTGCCGACGCACTGCGCTTGTTACAGTGGTTGCAGGACTTGAAAGTAAACATCTTCGACAGAAATCTGTCTGGTTTGTGGAACAATATGAAAGAAAAAAAAACTCAAACCAAAAGTTTAGAAACAAACAGTTCCCAACGTTTCGGGGTCGATTTGACTCCTTCTTCAGGGGTGACTAAAATGGAATGGGACAGCGCGAGCTTCGGCCTCTCCTTCCTCTTCTACCGAGTTGATGCTTTGTGAACGTGACGCAGGCCATGAACGTAAACAGATGGTAAGACACCGATGGACCTGTTAAGGTTCCCCGTCGTCCTGGACCGGGAGGGGTACGAACAGAAGGCACGAGATCTTCTGGATAGTCCTGCATATAAAAAGCTCAAGAAAGATCCAACATCCCAAATTCAACGGAACATTAACAAGATGTTGTCTGACATTTTCAATCAATATCCAGAGTCGAAATCGCTTTACTTGCATCTCATCTGCAGGAATGGCTCTGCGACAAGCTTCTACGGACTACCCAAGATTCACAAACCTACCGTCCCCTTGAGACCTATCGTAGACTTTACGACCTCACCGCTCCGAGCTCTGTCAAATTACCTACACCAGACTATAGCTCCCCTTGTTGGAAATACGCCCACCGATGTGCTGCACACCGGCCACTTCGTGGAACGTGCCTCGCAAGTGAGACTCAGCGATGATGACACGATTGTGTCTTTCGACGTTGTGACCCTCTTTACCACCGTGCCAGTTCCCTTAGCAGTTGCTGCAGCCAGAGAGGTCCTCGAGAGAGACGAAACATTGGGCTCAAGAACCAGCCTCAGTGTAGATGAGCTATGCCGCCTTCTCGAGTTCTGCCTTGGCAGTACGTACTTCAGCTTCAAGGGTGAGATTTTCAAACAAGTCAGTTAAAAGGCAATAGGCACCTCTATTTCTGTAACGACGGCAAACCTCACAATGGAAGTAGTTGAACAGAAAGCGCTTAGCACTTTCGCCAACAGGCCAAAAGAGTTCATGCGCTATGTAGATGATTGTTATTGCCTCGTGAAGAAATCAGATGTGAACAACTTCCTCGCCCACCTGAATTCCATAGAACCCGCCATCCAGTTCACTGTAGAATACGAGAGAGATGGAGTCTTGCCGTTCCTCGATGCTCTGGTGCAAAGGCAAAGAGACAAGCTGGGAGTCACGGTCTACAGGAAGCCAACACACACCGGACGCTACCTTAATTTTGACTCGAACCACCCAACGAGTCACAAGACGTCTATGGTATCTACTCTCTTGTCTAGAGCAATGACCATCTACGCGTCGGAAAGAGACAGAAGACAGGAGAAACAGACCATACTTGCTGACCTCCAGAAAAACGGCTATTCAAGGAGTTTTGTTCAACGCGTCGCCCGTCGACAATGCTGCACGCGCAACAACCATGGATCGTCGGGTGACACACAGCCCCGCCCCATCGCGCGCATCAACGTCCTTTACGTAAAAGGGACGAGCGAGACACTGGCGCGCGTGCTCCGAAAAGGAGGGATCCAAGTGGCGCACAAGCCACTTTCCACATTAGGACGGCTCATGCCAAGGCCGAAAGATCGCCTCCCAAAGAGAAAGCACAAGGCGTGGTCTATAACATACCGTGCGCAGAGTGCCCCGCCGCCTACATCGGTGAAACTAAATCTTTTCCCGAACGCATGCGCCAGCACAAGAACGATGTGCGCAATTTCAATCGCGAGCGTAGCGCCGTCGCGGAACATTGCGAGGTCCGCCCCATCGCGCGCATCAACGTCCTTTATTTAAAAGGGACGAGCGAGACACGTGCGCGTTCCCGGAGTCGATCATCGGATCGACTCCGGGAACGCGCACGTGATAGACACGGAGCCACATATTCGAAAACATCTGTTCTTGGAGTCGTGCCATATCCAGAACACACCGGGGAACCTTAACAGGTCCCTCGGTGCCTTACCATCTATTTACGTCCATGGCCTGCGTCACGTTCACAAAACATCAACTCGGTAGAAGAGGAAGGAGAGGTCGAAGCTCGCGCTGTCCCATTCTATTTTAGTCACCCCTGAAGAAGGAGTCAAGTCGACCCCGAAACGTTCGGAACTGTTTGTTTCTAAACTTTTGGTTTGAGTTTTGTTTTTCATAGTGGTTGCAGGAGTGTACGCGCGGCGCAGAGCGGTCGTTCCGGTCACAACGGACGCAGTCGTGGATAACGGGTTCGTTTCATATGTCTGAACCAGCCTTTACACAGCTATTGTAGGCGCACAGCAGATCTTCGTGACTGTACGCCGTAGCCGAAACCTCCGGCTGCTCCGGTGAGGACGGTGGACCTCGCGTCGGGCAGGAAACCGTCCGCCATGTTTGTAAGAGTAGCTGGGTTGCTTATTATTGGCTAGGAGCAAGAGCTCAAGCTCGTTTCTCATTGGCTAACGATTCGTTTGGTTGCATGCGGTTCCATGTGTGTGTACACGTCGCGTACAGTTGTCGTAGAAGTCGCAGTGGTTGCATTCGTTCGTAAGCATACCCTCTAAGAAAAAAATGGTGTAGTTGGGTGCATCGGGCGCACATGCACCCTTTTCCTGAAAGATGCACCCTGTGTTACCCAGACAGTGCACTTGTACACCGACAATGAGCATCCTCCTCTCCCTTAAAAACCTCTAAGTGTATCAGTGCACCCCCACGCTAGCCACGCGACCCGATCAGCTTGTGCTTGGATTCCCTCTTAGGGGTCACGTTTTGGGTTGGGCAGTTTCTTAGGAAGTATGGAGCTGTCCTGTACACTCGGTATTGACAGTAGAGGAGACGCTATGCTTGTTTTAGGCCAATCTGGTCTCCGGGTAGGATCACGTGACTACAGTCTCCAAGCTAGAGATAAGGCAGAGCAGGGCACCTGCCTGAAGGCCAAGGCCACGGGTAGCATCCACTGCACTATTAACTTTGGGTTGAACTTTCAAGAGGATGTAAGTGACAAATCCTTTCGTTGTGTTCATTGTTGGATTGCCCCTAAAGATGAGCCTTTGCGAGGGCGCCCCCTTTTGGCCTTGAGGGAGCTGCTATTTTCTTTTTCTTTCTCTCCCTAAGCTGAAAGCATGGAAGAAGGTGCGCGGTTGCCGGACCAATGAACCGGAGGCTTTTCATCCCTCGACTCCGCTGTCTGGGCGCGGGTGAGGGCAGGAGCGTGATCATGTGGTAAAGGTTTCACGGATGACGTAGTAGCTTTTCCCGACCTCAGAATGTCTGGTTTTCGGCCTAGTTTCTTGTGTGCTGTGCTGCGACCAGCGGGGCTGCCGTAGATTTCGTCCGCGGCAACGTATTGGAGTGTACCAAGATTTCCAGTGTTCGAAAAGTCCTAAGCGTATATCGGCAACAAGCGATTTCTTCAAAAAATCCCAAGGAATTCATGTGATGCGTTTTGTGTTCAGTTCGGCAAATTACTGCTTCTGACACATCGTGTTGAATTTTCACGGACCCCTATCCTTTCGTTTCTGTGTTTGTGTTGTGCTGCAGTGCCCGTGTCGACATATATTTCGGATTACATATTTCGAGTCCGGTATTTTCATCGTAAGTGCTCTGCAACCTACTTCCTTGCAACAATTGACCGTTCCGTTCCGGATTACCTCTAGAATTAGGCAGTGTCTATTTTCTAGCAGCCGGGAGAATAATTTCCCCGAAATTCTATCGGCAGACGCCTGCCATTAGCTGACTACAATCATGTGACAACTGCATGTAGAATACTGACTTTCTTAATCTCCTGGCGTTCTGTGAAAACACGTTTTCGTTGATACACGTTCTGTAGACACGTTTCATCGACAGGAACGTTTTATCGTCGCTCGCCGTTACGCGAAATGCACTCTGTAGGGACATTTTGTCGCGGGTGTATCTGAGGCGCGTGCTGACCGACTCAGCCCACCCGTTCACGCCGCTTCGTCCCGACAGTCTGCGGCGGCTCATTACGAAAATGTTAACCAACCTGTCTCCCCGTACACGTCACCTCGCGGGTACAGCCCTCGATGAAACGTCGTTCGATGAATGAATGGCGACTGCAGGTGGAATTTCGTGGAAATAATTCTGCCGGCTGCTTGGAGAATAGACACTGCCTAAGACTCACTTCCGTTTCTCGTTTGCTTAGTAATCTTTTCAGTTGTGTAACAGCTTCTTCGTACCTCTTCACATATCACGGATTGCTTGCAAGTTTATACTTGTTTACGGAATAAGCTCTCTGATAAACTTCTATGAGATTTGAAAACAATCCCGTGTGTCCGTTTACCTGCCTTTTTGCTATCACCGGGGCGCATACATTTTTTAAGGGTTTGTTTGATGTCTTAAATAGGTTTATGAAGTTAGTTATGAAGCGGCTGCATAAAGTGTTTTGACCATGCACCATTGAATCGGGTGCATCTGTGTTCTCTTCGAATTCAGTGAGTGTAGAATGAGATGCAACAGTACACTATTGAACGGGGTGCTCCTGTGTTCCCTTTGAGAGCAATAGGTGTAGAATGGGGAGTAATGGTACGCTATTGAGTGGGGTGCATTGGTGTTCCCTCTGAGTGAGGCGGGTTTATGAGGCGGTGCAACGGTACACCTTCGAACGGGGTGTATCTGTGTTCCCTTTCATTTCATTGGGTGTAGAAAGAGGTGTAGCCGTACACCATTGAATGGGGTGTACCTGTGTTCCCTTCGTGTGAGATTTCTGTAGAAAAAGGTGTACATGTGCACCACACCAACGGGTGTAGACGTACTCCCGAATTTGGGGTGTGCAAGTGTTCCCCCAAATGGTGTAGTATATGTGACAAGCACTTACACCCCTATGGGTGTACCCCATGACACCCTTTTTTTAGAGTGTAGTGGTCGCTCTGAACGCAAATGTGTGAACGGGCCTTAACACTTTCAGTAGCACGCTTAACGAAAACCACGAACGCGCGGAACGAACATCCGCCACCGTTGATATATCACGGGCATAGTCACGGTGTCGTCCCCGATGCTGTCACGGTGTCTCCGGTGTCTTTTTCGCTCACGGATGCTTCTCAAGCCGGACGGACAAAGAGGCGTCAGAAACAGCTAGGTCACTGAAAGATATTTTCTTTTTATCCGCAGACCCAGCTGCTCTGGAAGATACAGGTTGCACACATGGAACGGGAAGCCTACACTGAGCATCCGTTCTGGGCCGTGGTTGATTGACGAACAGAAAAAAAAACGGTTTTCTTAAAAAATAAAAAAAAACAGGAAAAAGACCTTTTCAATTTTTCCCACGAACCCAATGCGGGGGAGTGAGGGCGCGTAAGGAGTCGTCCTTGGTGCGCTCTAGGCACCAAAATTACACACCCAGTCTCCAGCAGTGTTGCCAGATCGGGCTATATATAGCAAAATAGGGGAACATTTTTTTCTAGTTGGAGTAAAAAATTCGTGGTTGGCTATGTGGCTATTTTTGGGCTATTCTTAAGGATGCGGCGAACTCTTGTCGAACCTCCACTTCGACGTCGAATTTCGAAATTCGACTAGTTAATTTTCAAACTTCTAATCAGTTTCAAAAAAAAAAATTGTTTGTCTATTGGCTAGTCCAAAGGAGAGGGAATAAGGTGAAAGGCTTCAAACTTCTGCAAACTTAGGGGTTTTCACAATGCGCAGAGAAGCAGCGCTTGCGGAGTTGGTCTCCCTAAAGGCCTGTTCACACATGAAGCGGAGCGCGTGCTGACGGGAGCGTTCACCAGCTTTGTATCTCACCGTCAAAACTGTTGCTCATGGCAGACGATAAGTAGCTGACGGCACGTGAGGAGCGCTACATTAGCGCTCCGCTGCATGTGAGAACCGACCTTAAAGCCCCTCGATGTGTTTACGTGTCTTGCAAGCAGCGTCAAATGCGCGAGCGCACGAGGCCCATGTCTTGAGCGGCCCTTGGAAGCAAATGGTGGTGCAGCACTGAAATGAGCGGCCCTTGGAAGTGAATGGCGGCGGAGCACGGGCTAGCGGCACGTGTCTCGCACGTTTCCACAACAATGGTTGGCGGTACTTGTAAAAAACGCCTTTATCAAGGGGCTTTTGGTCTCCCCACAGCTCAGTGTAACAAATCAAACAAACAGATTGCATTATTCCCACAGGCCCGGTAGCGCGTCTTCTACCCGGACGTAAACTGAACTCTCCAAGCGCAGCTTTGGTGCCCATTGTGAAAATTCTTAGGCATCGTCCACCCCAAGGAAGGACAACACATTCAAAATTAGCGTGAACCGGAGCGGGGGACACTCATATTTTACAGAAAGAAAAATAGACGGGCGCGTTATTGGTAAGAACCTTGGATATTGGGGGTTCTGGTTTCAAACTCCCAGTTTTCTGACTTTTCTGCTTCTGTATCTTGTTCTTTTACTGTATGATCATATCTGCCGGGCTTCACAATAAAGCTGTCTTTGTGTCTTGTGTACTTCTGAAGAGCTACGAAGCATGGGTCACTGTTGTACGGATTTTCATCCGTCCGAAGCTTTTTGTTTTTAATTAGCAAGTGACGTAATGTACACAAAAAGTGACGCGTCTGAGGGTTGAAAATTAGAATGGAACGTGTTTTATATGTGTATTATAAATTGCCTACAAATGCCTTAAAAATCATTGTTTTTTTGTTTTTGTTTTGGTTATTTTGGCTATATTTTTTATGGCTTTGGCTATATTTTGGCTTTGGCTATACTCGGCTTCCCCTCCCCTCGCGTCGGCTTGCAGTGAACTTCGGTAAACGGGGAAACGATCGAGTGACTCGTGTCCGGTAAACATTTCCAGCAAAATGGCTTCGGGTGAAATTCCGGCAAATATTCCACTGGTAAACTACGCTGGTTTCGGATGAAAACGGGTGAAACTTGACCAGTTTTCACCGGATATCTCTGGGAGTTCGTCGGATGTCACTGGAAATTCACCGGATGTCACTGAACGTTTTTGCCGGATTTTTTAATAGGGTTCTTTTACGTAAAAAAGTAATGAAATTACTTTACAATTGCTTCCTGATATATTTAATATTTAATTATTCCCGTACAAAGCTACTGATAAATGTAAGGGATTACAACTAATTTCTTTACTTGTAACGGATTACGTACAAGTCTTGACCCTACCATCCAAAATTAAATTCAGTCACATTTGTTTTAGCGTCAGCATATGTCGTTTTATTATAATTAAACCTTTCTTGCTGTTGTTATGGTTCCAGTGTTGATTTTGTACTGCTACTTCAATTACTGTCTAAATTAATATTTTTGCTCTCGTTTTTGTGTTCGTCCAGCGTTAAATTTTTTGGCTCACCACCTGCCTATGGGTCGGAAGATTCGTCAAGCTTAATTTTAAAGCGTTTTTCGAGCATCATTTTTTTACTTTTCCCACCATTTGTACAAATGTAGAATAAACAGTATTATTTTAAATATTGAATCATCTCGCTTTCTTTTAAAGTTACCTCTGTCGTCCCACAATGCACGGTACCAGGGCCGTTGTTGTTCTTGATATTTGTAAAAGCTTTTCATGTCATTTTAACCTTCCGGGTGAGATTATTTCTTGATGAAAGATCTCCCGTTGGCAAAGGTTTCAAGTATGAGAAGGGCTAAAGGCAGCTGCATGCTGACCTAATTCGAATGGAACATTGGTGTTGTGAGTGGACCGTGCATTGTAACCTAAACTAATTTATTCGTGTGACAATAATTCAGCCTCAGTATTGCTTGGACAATGAGCTGACTTGAAATAAGGCTAAAATAGAATACGTAGGAATTATTTCATCATCTGACTGCACGTAGTGTGTTCAAGTTGACGACATTTAGATGAAAGTTTTGTTCTACAAAACCTATAAAATGTTTTAAATCAAATAAAAATATCGTGTATCTTGCCCACATCGGGCCTATTATCTTGCACACTGTTCGGAACTTTTTTTTAATGTTTTGATAAGAGTACAATGCCGTGCCACGTGCTTTGTCCTGAGCCAGCTAGTACAATCTATGTTCACGTGTAACTATCATGAGAAAAAAAAAACACTCGGCTAAAGTTCTTTTGAGCTTCGGCGTAAAAAAAACGCAATTAAAAGTTAGAAATGAAGTGGAGTTACAAACTGTAATAGTTTCGAATACAAACTTATAGTATTGTCTTTATTAGGTTAACATACTCTTACAACCGGGAAATTAATCACTGTCACAATCCGTTTGACCGCGTCCTTCACCTTTATTCGTCTACTCGACAAACTGAAAAGCTACGATTACCGAGTAAATCAATCACTCGCATAAAAAAAGATCGCAAGATCGCGGTGCTTTTAATAATAATAATAATATTAATATTTTTTTTGCTCTGGAGAGCCGTGCGCGATTAGTTTAGTCTTTGATGTCAAACGCGCAAAAGCGACGAGCGCCGTGACGAAGCACTTTTGGCTGATCCCTAGGAACCAGTCAATAGATTGGTTCCTAGCGATCGTGGCGTCGGGCTGCGGTCGGACAAGTGAAACGGAGTACAGTGCGATCCATACGTTTATAGAGCAACTCAACCCTCTCACGTCACGCCACTGAGGTGGCGCTGCTGTCGGCACTGCGCATGCGCAGATGCGTCGCCTCGGGCGAACCTGGTTTCTGGGCAGTGCCCACAACCAGTGTGGGTAAACGCGGGCTCGTTTTGTGAACGGCAGGGAGTTTTAGGAAACCTTTTTTGCACATCCGTATAAGGTACGATGGGTCCTATCGCTTCGAGCTGCGCATATATGGGTGTTTTCTGTGGTAGCGCATGCGCAGTTCGCCCCAGAGGGCCCATCGCGTACTATATCGAATGTGCAAGAACGGTTCCATAAAATTCTCCAGTGCGTTGGTCGATAGATACGATTCAGTTCCGGAGCTTGCCCTCCGTGCCGGGCGCAGTCTGTTCCTAGGCGCTGAGAGGGTGCTGCTGCGGTCGACGGTTCAGCGGCGAACATCACGGCGAGTTTGAACGGTACCGGCGGCGTGGCGGAGTGCTCTGCTGTCTTGGTAATCTTCCGAACTGTGCGGGCCAGTGGTTCTGAGCGGGTTTGAATCTTAGCGGTGCGAACACTGCAGAAGCGAAGCTCTATGTAGGCTGGACTCAATTACCCCCGCTCCCCCTCCCCCTCCCTTTCCCGAGGCAAAGCTCGTTATTGAGCGCGAGTATATGTCACTGGCAGCATACTATATCCATCGAAGAAACCTGTTTGCCTGTATGTGTACCGTATAAGAACACGCCGTGAAGCAAGCAAGCAAGACGGACACATTTGAGAATTCGTTTTGGTAAGTTGTAGAGTCCCTCACTAAAAAGAAAGGCACATACAGTGTTGGATGCCCACAGCCACCTGATCAATTTACAGCTGCATTAATTCATTTTTACTCGGTAACTCGTATGCAGTTCTTTGCACGAGCAAAGTGCCAAGAGAACGACAGCACAGTCAGGGCACAAAGAGAACGATAAAAAAAAATCTTGTGGAAAAAACTATGTTCATAACCAAACTATCAACATTCCTGTGAAATTTGCAGATATCTAAATAAAGTTTATGTTTCGTGTTTAATTTTGAAAAGCAGATACTGTTTAAGTATCTTATTTTTGTGTACATAAACCTTAATATTTTTATGGGGGTAGAGGATTTGTCATGAATCACACCTTTATTTCTGTCCCCTAAGTGGTGAAACCGCGAAACAAAAAACAACAACAAAAAACATGAAACTGTTTCTGAAGCTGCAAACATCAAAGGACTTCGGATAGACATTTCAGTTATTATATTAGGCAAGACAGTATGTTGAACAATATTGAAATCAAACCGGACAATACTGAACAATTTATTGAAGGAAAAAAGGACGGGCGATAGCGGTTATTCGGTCGGAGCTGGGAAGTCCTCAAGCGGCCCTACACGGTGGCCTAGTTTGTGGCTGTCAAATTGATTGGGCAAACATAGTCATTCAGGCCGAAGCACAACAGAAATGCACCGCTTTCAGCGAAACACCACCTGCTGCAAGGTAAGCTAGGTGCAACGACACTGCAATATTAATCTCGAATAACTTGCGAGAACAGTCGCGAACATAGCATAGCGTTGGGACTGCAGTTCGAGGGCATGTATAATGCTTCCCGCTAGCAGACGACGCGCTATATCCTAGCTCAATCCGCGACCGGAACGCTGCGGGAACGAGAAGTGCGATAGGTCGCCTCCTTCCTATGGGCGCGGCGAGAAAATACGCAACTGAAAAAGTATCTATAAAGTTTGCTGCAATCCACGTATAACGACAATAGGAAAACCCGAAAATTCAATCGTTATAACCGATTCTCGTTGTATCCGTACTACAAACGGCGCGCTGCTAGTGTAGAAACCTTACAAACTCATCGGTATAAGCAGTACGCCGTTATCTGTGGTGGTGTCGTTATAAGTGGATTGCACATATATATATATATATATATATATATATATATATATATATATATATATATATATCAGATTTTCGTACTTTCGGAGTCGCCATGCTAGGAGTTTATTGTATGTATTACGACAGTTTCGCCGAGAGGCTTGGATTTGTCAGGATATGGCATACATGTGAGGACATCCGACTGCGCAGAGCAGTAAGCGGCCATTGGGGCGAGAAGGACGTGACGTCAGGAAAAATAAAAGTAAAAAGACATATGAAAAAAAGCAAACATATTAAAACGAAATCAAAGGCCCTGTAAAACTACAACAACAACAAAAGTTGACTTGAGCGCGCTCCCATGGTAGGGCGACGGGTTTCAAAGCTAAACAGGCGTATATGAGATGTCCGACACTGCGGTAGGTACAAAAGGTCATAAACGGACGGCACAGGCTCCGGAACGACACCTTCGGTACTAATTGCCCGTAAGGCTAAGCCGGTGCGGGCGTCCGCTCTCCGCGACGGTCACCCCGCCTCCCCTCGGGCGCCGCACGTCGCGGAAGAGAGGGGAGAGGGGAGCAAGGAGCAGATCGCGGGGCAGGGGGGCGCGGGGAGGGGAGGGGGAATCGCCACCGGATAGTTGCAATTAAAATATATTTGACTGAGGTAAAAAAATAGATGTTGAGTCATATATCTAGCCATACATCATATATCATCATATATATCTAACTTTTCTTTTACTGTTTCATCGAAATTAAATAACGCAATTTATTTTGGGTGCCTGGAGATAAAATTGGATTTTACGAAGCATAAAAAGCTATATAGTTACTCTTTTTACTCTTGAAATAGGGCCTATCGCCAAAATAACGCGGAAAATATATTCTCACTTTAGCGGTTCAAACCGGTTCGAACCAATATTTTTGCTCCCCATAACTGAGCCGGAACTGAACCAAAAGCCGTGAAACCGAACCGTAACCAAACCTATAAACATTTCGGTTCGACACCGTGTTTAAAAGAGGGAGGAGGAGAGGAAAAGAGGGAGGAGAAGAAGAGGATGTGGAGGAGGAGGGAAGAGGAGGAGGAGGAGGAGGATGGGCATACGCTCCCGTCTTCCTCTTCCAGAGCTGCGCTCTGGTTTCGCATTACAGAGATGTGTAAACGTCTTTCATTTTTAACCCTTTACTGTTCAATGGGCCGCTCGCAGCTGGACTATGCGTCGGTGGTTGGGAACGGAGTCTGTAAAACCAATTCGCTGAGAATTGAACGGGTGCAACACAAATTCAGTTCAATTTTGAAGTATCGCTATTTGGCTAGAGATTAGCAAACTTTGGATTATTGAGTCTTTTGGAACGTGTTAGATTACCTGACATACATCGACGTAGAGAGAAAGCGGATTTGGTATTTAGGTTTAAAACTCTTCACGGCCTAATTGACTCCCCAGGTCTCTTATCTGAAGTGGATATTAAGATTTGTATAGATTACCTACGAGACAGTTAACCTTTAAATGCATCTAGAGAATTTAGTAATGGGTAACCAATCCTTAGGTTATTGGATTGTTACAACGGTTACACTGAAAAACTGGACATACTTGACTCCAGCCGAAAGATTTCGACCACACAATCAAAAACATGTTCTAATTAAGGCAGAGTTAAAAGGTACTTAGATGTTAGGGTGAATCGCACACGATTTTTTACTCTTTCTTGTGAGTTCGTAGAAACGTTTTTTTACTAATGAAGCTCATGTAGCCGACATTTTACCATCTATTTTGAACTATCCTCTAATGATGACAAATGGCATGAGGCCTACATGGTCCCTAATATTTGCAAGAAACTTGGTCCGTTTACACTTTCTTCTTTCTTCTCTCTGCATGATGAACTGTCCCAACTATATACATCATCTTCACGACACACTAACGTATGAACTTCCGCCATAAATATTTACCTTCTCCTTTTATGTGTCGCTGATTCTTATCTTTGTATGTTTTTGTCTGGCCACAATTTTCGTGTTCTATCTTATAATGTGAGTGTGCTATTCGTTTCTAAGTCTTTGAATGTCCTGTGCGTCAATACCAAGACCGAATGGTTGTTCCTGGACACCAGATAGAATTGTTTGATTGATTGGTTGGTTCTTTATTACCTACTACTACTACTACTACCGCTATTATTATTATTATTACTATTGAGAGCTTTCGCTGTCCGACTTGCCGGGTCTTGTCCCACAAGCCTAATTTGGCTTGGATAAACCCGTTTTTGTACAGTGCAATTGAACATATGTGGAATAAAAATTTATTATTATATTATTATTATTATTATTATTATTATATTATTATTATTATTATTATTATTATTATTATTATTATTATTATTATTATTATTATTATTATCGACCACACCAGCCTGGGGCGTTTTCTGAACTGCTTGGTGTGGGACACAGTCTGATGGGCACATTAAGCTGTCTGGTATGCCCAAAAGTTCACAAGTAAGAACATCACGCTGACCTGGTGAGTTCGCCAGGCATCTAGAGTAGTCATCATACGCTCTGGTGGGCTCACCAGGCTGGTGTGCTGCTTATATCAGCCAGTCTGGTGGACACACCAGATAGATTCGTTAAACACCTAGATTTCTTGGTGTTAAACCAAGATTCTATTGTGTATTTTTTATCAGAGAGTAGATTGAACAGCGTAGATGGGTGTCAATGAGACTGCCCAAGTTGCCTCTTTTGCAGGCTCGCATAGTGGTCGTTGGAGTGTTCTAACAGCTGCCTGACATCCGCTCCCGTAGGGAACAATAAATCAGTTATTCGTCGTGAACGTACCTCCTGTGCGAGAGCGGGTTCGCGGAGCTACAGGTTTGCTAAGAACACACTATTAAAACAAAATCCCGCATTTATTGTACATGGTCAACTTCTGAACTGCCACAGAGTCACGAATAAAGAAAGCGCCCCCCTTGCCCCCCCCCCCCCCCCCGGTCGGTACGCCCATGCTCTCTGCATTCACGCTGTTTTAATATGTCGAACAGTCATAAGCGTTCAAGAGAAGCGACGGACAGAGATTCACTGCTCTTTGCACCTGTTTACGGTACTAACCTTCCACCAGAGCTGTATCCCGAAACAACCCATTCTCATTGGAACCCGTCCCGTTTCGACCAATTTTCTAAACGCCCCGAGGCCAATCCTCTGGTAAATTTCGTGGTATAAAAAGGTTTCAAAGAAATATCATACATTCTAATTGATTTGCGTGTTAGGATACCCAGAAAGGGAGGGGGGGGGGGGCGTGCTCCTCTCGGTGCAGACGAACATGGCGGCGCCTCAATACTCGCGCCGCAAAACTCGACGGAGCACTCAGTGACGTTCGATTCGACATTCATGATTTCGCATTCACAACTCAAGAAAGTGCTGAGGTGACCTCGGAAATTTTTTAAATATATATTACACGTTTTTAACATTCGTCCCGAATTATCGGAAATTTTGCGTCTGGCAGGCATATATAAGGCGAAAGAGTGAAACATCCTGCATAAATTACTGTCTTTCTCTCGATCATAACACTGCGCCGTAGCAGTGCACCATAGAAAAAATGCAAGACCTGCTCGAATTCGGGATCCCCGGGTCACGATTTGTTTAACGGACACAGGAGCACCCTTTCGTTGAAGGACACTGTTCATTCCTTCAACTTTGCAGCGAGACAGGTGACACGGACGACGCGGAGAAAGAAATTCAGGTGAGGGAAAAAGGAAAGGTGGATTATCGGATTAACGTTGGCGCCGACTCCCGCCAGTGAAATTCGCACGGAGGGCGAAACAAAGACACACGAGTAGTTGTGAAGGCGTCTGCTTAGTCATTCGAGCTCAACATCGCGCTCGCCCACATCTTTTCGCTCTGTTCAAATATTGGCTCGACTTCCCCAGTTGCTGTTCACTTGAATAGGTGAAACTTGCACCTTTTTTTCAATCGGGTATGTTGTGGCACCGGTAACAGAACAACAGCAAACCATCGCGCCGCGTCCGAAAGCAAGCGACCACGCCGTTGTTTACATCGCGATCACGCGATGTAAACAAACCCGGCATCCTCACATTCCGGGTGTCTCGCGACATTCACGTGCTGCTCAGTGGCGCCCCCTAGCGTGGTTCTCGCCGCGAGTACACACACATACACTTCGCGTGCCACTATATACAATACAGTACAGTTCACATACAGGGAGAACATACGTATACACAACTCATATAAACATCAACATGAAAGCACACTACCCCCTTTCACTGACTCGGTACACTGCGCTTCACTCGTCGTTTTGAGGGTACCGATTTTCTCGTGGATCCCCTAAGCACTAAATAAATATTCCCAGCATGTTGATTTCTTTTCAGTAGTGTCATACCTTCGAAAGTATTTTAAACGGTTCAGGGGATGAATCTCTAAGAAAAAAGTAAACGCTCATGCCGTAATTATTTGAAAGTCAATAAAAGAACCCGCTCCACTCCGGTTCCGAGCAATGTGTTTGCTTCTCCGCGCAGCACGTCGTAAAAGGGCGCAAATGAACGCCAGATTTTTTTATCGTAGTATTTGTTTTTGTTTTTATTTCTGCTGTTCCCATGCGGCTGCAATTGTCATCTTGAATTAATGTCTTCAGTCAGCTGGAAGCGATACTTCACGGGCAGAGAAATCGCCTTTCGACCAGTATGAATGCAGTCAAAGCCGTGACATCCGGTAGGTTTCAGGTGTATGGAGCTACGCCGTGGTGAGCTCAAAACTTCTAGCGCTCATCCCAGCGCGCCACTTAGAGGGCAGATTCTCCAGGAACCGTTGTATGTACAAACATAAAAATAAAGGATATATCTTTTCTGCTGATTTATCTATCATCCCTCTTCAATCCAAAATCCTAAACTGTACATTTACGTACTCTCAGTAATATTTTAAGAGTGTTCAGTCCTTCCCCCAGAGCGGAATCGTTCTCGGGGAGGGGAAAACAGGACATCGTAGACGACAGTCGCATTGGAGCTACGGTTCAGACCAGCGTTCCAACATGACTATCCGCTGGTCGTTCGATGACACCGTAATCCCCCAAGCGGTCCTAAACTCTATAATGTAAATCAGAATGTCAACTTGCGACACCCGCCCCTTCCGATCACGGCCCGAGCAGCGGCATCGATGCCCTACAGTTTACGTAATCTCATCTTGCTGTTGCACCACTGATACGCGAACACACGGTCACGTCGGCAATAATTTCAGTCTTCTGTTCACAGTGCACAACACTGCCATCACGACGTTCCCGCCATGTTGCTGACACGCAGAAATACAAAATCGCTTTGATCGCCGGTTAGCACTCGTCATCAGGAAACAGAGCCGAACGCAACACAGTAGATGCGCAGGCACCCGCCAGCGAAACCTGCCTTTCTTGGACCAGGGTGTAAAATAGACAGGCGGGGAAACGAGAGCCAAATGAGCGACCGGATTGTGTCACCCTCGGTTGATGATGATGATGATGATGATGATGATGCGGCTGTTCCCTTTAGATCGGGCGGGCTCGAACAATATTCATGCCCAAGCCTGGGGGCATTTGCGTGTTATTGCCCCCTAAGGTAGATCTTTCTCCACCAGTCCTCTAATCGTCTCTTTGTTGCCTCGACAGACGGCCTATGGGGGCCGCTGGAGGCCGTAGTCTCGTTCGAGGAAGGCCTGTCCGCTGGTGCGGCTGGCCTAACCTCAATGGTTTGGTGTCCATCTCTAGTAACAGTGAAGCCCAATACTTCGGCAAGCTCCAGAGGGCTTTGAAGGTCTCGGTCGTTGTCTCGTGACCGGGATGGCCGGAGTCCTGCACATTCCAGTACAATGTGTGCTACTGTTTCGTCGTGGGCCCCGCACACCCGGCACACGCTCGTGGTCACGGTAGAATCAAAGTGTCGTCTGTAAGACAGAGTCCTTAGTGCCCCGGCTCGTGCCTCAAATAGCAAACGACTGCCCAGGCTATTATCGTATAGCCTAGCTTCCGAGCCGATGGTCCTCTTGTTTGCAACATACACATCGAGCGTAGTCTTCGATTGGGCATCTTTGAGCCACTGCTGTGTTTCTTGGTCGCGAACCTTTTTCCGGACCTCTCTCTCCCATTCCGTGGCCGACGACGCTTGGACAGGGTCGGCAAAAACACCGTACTTGCTTTCGAGCTGGTATAGGCGTTTCTGCCAGCGGGTCTGCAGCCCAGTCAGTTGAGTGTACCTGAACAGCCTTTTGGCCCACCGGCAGGTGTCCATATGTCGGAGACGTCCGTCGTAGGCGATTTTGCTGGTAGCTTCACGGGCTTCAAAAGAGGACCATCCCAAATCACCCTGGACAGCCTCATTTGCTACTGTACCATGACAGCCTAGCGCTTGGCGCCCGACCTCCCTCTGCCTACGTTCTATGTGAGCTCGGATATCTCCAGGGACACACACCACAGCGTTAGCAAAAGTCAGTCCTGGTACCACCACCGCCTTCCACAGCTCCCGGGTCACAACGAATCTATTGCAACTCCAGAGATTCCGTCTGCGGAGAATGCTGGTTCCTCTGATGGCTGCTTGGCGGAGATGGGCGTGGTGCTCTTGCAAGTAGTCCTCTGTATTTGTGAGTGTAATGCCCAAGTACCTGTACGAGTTCACTACAGGTACACAGTCCACCCCGAGTCGAAGACTGCCAAATGTTGGATCTTGTGGACCTGCAAACAGCACCGCTGCTGACTTGTTGGCGTTGAATTTCAATCCAAGTCCTGTTGCTACCTCGGTACAGATATCTAGGAGTTTCTGCATGTCGCAGACTGATGCCGCGGTCAGTACTACATCGTCTGCGTAGGTAAGTCCGGGTAGAACCCATTCGACGGTCAAACCATCTTCTAAGTGAGCCAACGAGAAGCCCAGTCCAGATCGGATCAGTTGCGTTTCGAGTCCGGTTACGTAAAGCATGTACAATAGTGGAGAGAGCGGGCACCCCTGGCGTAAGCCCCTTGTCACCAGCACTTCCTCAGAGTTAGCCTCACCTAACTTTGTCCTAACCGTGTTGCCACTGTATAGGCGGTGGATGAGGGTGACCCACTCTGGTCGCATGTCAAGATGTTGTAGTCGACATATCAACTGGGCATGTGGCACACTAACGTAGGCCTTGGCGATGTCCAGAAAACAACATATTAGAGTCCTCTGCTCCTTGCGGGCCACCTCAATACATTGTGTTAACGTAAACAAATGATCTTCCAACCGGCGACCTCGTCGAAAACCTCCTTGAAGTTCCGTAAGCAAGCCTTCCTCCTCTGCCCATGCAGTTCATGTGCTCCTTCAGAATATGTACGAAAGTTCTATATATCGTGCTGGTCACAGTCAGTGGTCTGTAGTTGCAGAGGTAACGCTGGTCAGAACCTTTTTGGAACGAGAACGACTTTGCCTCTCCTCCAGTCTGTCCGTCCAGTCTGTGGTGCCATCTGCGTGGAGCACCGCGAACCTCACTCTGGGTGGGCGACCGGTGGCGACCGGCTAAACTGACGGAGGTGTTTTCTCGTGGATTTTCAATGCAGGACTGTCGTGCTCTTGGTTTATTTTGCGCACTCTCTTAAAGTTCTATGCAAATCCGATTCCGATTTTTTCCTCTCGCCGCAGCGCCATCTGTCGCAAATCAGGGGTACCCGCAAGCTGACGAGTACACAATCCGGTCACGGCGCTGCGGTAGGCTTCGATGGGCCGTTTCCCCACCTGTCTATCTTACAGCCTGTCTTGGACGCAGTTTCGTGATTTCCGTAATGTCGTCAATGTCGTCACGTCACTCCGTATGGTTCCCCAATCCGGAGGCGGCCATCTTAGCCCAGTTTACGTAGCGCTGCTGGCACTGCTCCGGAACTTCGTGTTTCTAGGGGTTTCGGGTGCTCCTTTGATAAATTTAGTGGTAAAAACGTCAATGCAACCGAAATGTTCTGCACGTTTGGACTGGAGTCGGGATTACAGGTGACCTTCGCTGCCGCTGAAGTTCAATCAACTCAACAACTTTTATTAAACAACGTGTGCGGCGTGATCGAAAAACGAAACCGAAAGATGAGTCGGGAGGGCGGAAATCTTTCTCCCGTCTGCCTGGAGAAGGAGAAAACATCTCAATCCTCCTCATTCTCGTATCCGCTTGGAGGCGCGTCAATAGAAGGGAAGAAAACGCGCCGTTGCTACATTTTTTTCTTTTTTTCTTAGAGTGTAGGCCTTTTTTAATTTGCGACCTTTGATGATGACGAATTGTGTATGACTAGTAAGATAAGAGTCAAGGCATTTAACTGTTATCGTTTTCAAGAATGTGCTTGTTTTGCAAGAAACCGGGGTGAGGGACGCTGTCAAACGCCTTTGTGAAACCTAAGAATACGACTCTTGCTTGACTGGTTTTGTCAAATATTTTTGACAGTACGTGGACTGTATGTAAGGTCTGCGTGATGGTCGATAGGTCAAGTCTAAAACATGGTGATCCCAGCGGAAGAAGCTGTTTTTGGTGGGTTTTTTTTTAGAAGGACCGTTAGGTAGTTGCATAAGAAATGTGCAATACCTTTGCCACTTAAACACAACAACAAAATTGGCCTATTATTTTTTCACATGACAACGAGATGGCAGCGTCCATGTGACGGAGGCTGAAAAGTTGTATAAAAAAAAGGTAAGGCGCTAAACTCTCACCGTTTCCAACCTCGTTTCCTTACCTGAAGCTGACACTGTTTAACATAGACAATAAAATAATCTTAGTAGCATCTGCACGAATTCAATATTCTCTGTCAACCGCAATCTTGCTGTTTGACAGCCGATTCCTTGAAGAACCAAGAGCCGTGTGTTTGCGTTCATTTTTATAAACTCTATTGGCGTTTACCTAAAACATTTTGTTTTGTGTTTAAAAAATGCGGCTTTAATTATTTATATTTAACTGGATTTCAAAACAAAATTTTCAGAGAAGCTCCCGTCCACTTTACTACAATAATAAGTATGCAATCTAAAAAAAGTATTCTCCTATTTTTAGTGCTGGGGAAAGTTGTGTTAATGCTGCGATGCTTCACTACAGACTAAGAAGAAACTCGATAGCATTTCGACTTTTTTTCAATTTAATATTTATTTAGTAATACTGCTAATCAATAAACTCACAAAGAGATTCTAGCAAGTCGGCATGCAACATACAAAATAGTATCAATTCAAAAAGAACCATACGAGACAGAAGAGCCCTTTCTGCACAAAACTGGGGAAAATTACAAACAGTTTAAAGAAGACGCGCCATAAACATGCATAGAGTGTCCTGCTCAACCGTGTATAGAGCCAGTGACTAATGCGCCCTGTTCGCGTACACTATTGGCTCTCATTTGCCCCCTAGTTTCATTTTACAACGGCTACACACACACACCGTGTCACTATAGGAAGCCCGTTCCACTCACACCACTATTCGTGGAAAAAAGGAAAACTTAATACAAATATGGCGATACTTAAACGGTACTATGGAGAATCTATCCCTTTGTCACTTGGAAATGCCCTCAGAAAAAAAAATTATATAATTATCACCCTTAATTTCATAAGGGCCATGAATTATTTGCTGTAGGAATTTTAGTCTGCATACTCGATTTTTTCCGCTAGTGGTGAAAGGCCATCTCTCTGGACTAAATCTGTAATACATGTCCTCCCATAAGTGCTAAAGATGAACCTATAGCGCCTTTGTTTTTGAACCCTGTCTAACTTCGTAGTATTTAATTTCGTAAAAGGGTCATATTAAAAAAGTCAAATGGCAATGTTCGTGAGACTTTTTAGGTGCTTTTGTAGTTGGAATAAAAATTTCGTGGCAATAATTACTTGTCAACTATCCCACAGAATCTTCAAGGATACAGGGAAGATGATATCAAGGCTACTTTGGACATGTTTTATATATCTTTTTTCACAAAGGTAACACCATTTTGTGTTAAATTTGGTCAATTTAAGACGCTCAAAAAAAAAATTCAAGGCGACCGCAGTGGCACCGGAGCCTCTAAATTGCCTTGAACATAGCCGGCGCCTCTCCCATCCCGACACCGTCACGGGAGCAAGCCAGGGCGTGGACGCGACGGCAGGGTGTCCGAACAGGCCGCGCAAGCAAAGCGACGGCGGCCGCGACGGCAGGATTGGATTGGATCGGATTGCTTATTTATTCAACTTAAATTACAAAATAAAGAGATAATTGTGCCTAAACATTAGTGCGCACGTTTCTTTTTTTTTTTTGTAAATTATGGATTTTTGTCTGCTATTAGCAATTCCCGCCGAAAAGGAACAAGAAAAACAGCACAACAAGCGTTTGCTGACTGTTGGCAACCGAACTATGAAAAATCTTCCAAACTTAGCGAAACTTTTCTATTTTGTGATTGGTCGGTTTTCGATGGGGGCGGGACTCCGTGACCGCGCCGGGACGCCGTTGCCGTCGGTGCCGTATAGAGCAGCTCCCTACGTCGCCCGGCACCCGTCGCGGCACAGCTTTCCGGCGAAAACCGGGCCGCAAATCCTCACCCCCGACGGGAACGCCCCTCGCGACGGTGACGGGATGGGAGAAACGCCGGCTGCGTGAATGTGTCACTCATTTCACAAAAACTTGCTGGCACTAGAGCCACTAAATAAGCTACGCTTCAGAGTAACGACACTTCGCCATATTGTGGCTTAAAATCATGGTTGCCAGTTATCTGAAGCTTTATCTGAAACCACAGGAAACGCTTTTCCTTCCTCCACAAAAGTTTAAACAGTCCGCGAGAGAGAAAAGCAATATTACATGAGCTTCCTAACACCGAATCAAATGCTGAAGAAGTCGCGCTTTTGAATCATGACGATCTGCAGTTGCGTCTGCTCTGCACAATCCCCAATATGGCGGCGCCCACGACAATGTCGGGGAACGGAGTGCCGATACTCTAAGCGCAGCTCATTTAGTGGCTCTAGCTGGCACTATACTCCGTTTCACGTTATGTTGTACCGCAGACAAGGCTAGAAGCGCGGGCTCATAGCGTTGGGAGCTGCTCTTAACGCACGAGAGCTTGTGCCGCAGAGATGTGCCGTAGAGCAAGGAGCTCGCGCTTGTAGCCTTTCCTGTGGTACATCATAAGGTGAAACAGAGCATAGTGTGACCCAAGCATAGACATTCGCAACGCCACTGCTGTGGTGTAATTTCCAGGATAAAAACAAACTTTTACTTTCAGTTCGCGAAACATGATGACGGAGATTACAGTTCTGTCTTATTCACGGAAATCGATCAATGATGACAATATTCAAATGCAGCACATAGATATGGCACGAGCACTGCGTGAACACTCGTCTTGGGCTCGTGACAATCAATGCCTCGACGGGCATCCGCATAGTGGCTCGTGTCGAATCTCAGCAGTGACGATGACAGCCGAATCCGAACATTGTCTGTAGCTCAGAACCTGGCCTGTATTTTTCCAACCCCTAGGCGCTAGCGCGAGGCTATGATGAACATCAGTGACAAATTGTCGGCGCCAGATCGCGTGGCCGCTCATTTTGTCTCCGAGTAGGGGAAATAAACACTGGGCTTGATTTCCTTTTTATTGCTATCTATGGTGCCATTACGTGGAGAGAACTAAAACGTATTTTGTAAGTTGTGAATTTTTGAAAAAATTCTAAGCCATACCAACTTTGCTCAACAAAAGTGGACTAACAAACAAAAAGGCACGGAAAAGAGACGCGCAAAGTAAAATTAAATCAATTTATTTGCCGTCTCACTGTATTCTTGTGCGATCTAGACGGTGGTTTAAAAAGCGCAAATGACTAACAACAAAGAAGGGGACTGGACAGAGCGCTTACTTACAACTGTCAATTTAATACAGCATGTAGAGAAAGACAAGGCAGAAGTGAAAAAGAAGAAAAGAAAGATAAAATTAATTCGCTGCTGCTTCTAAGACAACATATTTTGTTTTAGAAATCGAAATAAAAACTATTTCAAGTTCACTTAAAGAGAGAGTACTTGTCACGTAAAAATTGTAGGGATGGGCGAATATTCGAAATTTCGAATACGAATCGAATATCGTACATTGAATATTCGTATTCGATTCGTAAACTAAGCCTTTGGTATTTTTCGAATATTCGTCGTAACACGAATATTCGAAATTAATCGAATATTCGAGAACGTATTCGCAAGCGTAAGTTCCGCTTTCGTTTCCGGTAAGCAAGGCGCATTGACAGGGACATAGCTGCATGGCGGCTTCAACTTAAGGTGCAACCCCACCGTGCATGACGTTTTGGCGTTTTTTTGACGGCTTATAACTTTATTTCTATGTATCTTACAATTATAAAATAAATGTCAAAATAAAGAGCTGCTTTTCAACAAGACTTTAATGTCTCGATATTACGGTTATTTTTAGTTGTTAGTTAACTATTCAGCTTTTAATAGACCACAGTCTCTAATATTGAAAAAATATTTTCTCGAGCTGTAACGTCCCATCGTCCACGATATTTTACGTGAGCGTACAGTTGGATGTAATAAATTAAAAAAGTAAGCAACAAATTGTACAGATAATGTATATTTTAAAATAAAAAATAAAGTTTAAAATGGTACTATTTTATGCCGCTATAAAAACTGAATCACGTCAGCTAATAAAAAAAACGAGACATTAAATTATGAAGCATCCTTCGATATTACATTTTACAGAACTTCCGTATTGATATGTTACACGTTAAGAATGTTATAAGACCTCAAACTTTTCCCATTCAGTTACGGCGAGTTGTAGTTTCTTAATATAAAATACAGATGGCGACACGTGTTCAAGAACAGCTCGATGTGCATTTTTCGTCGTGTGCCGCTTGGAACGCCACGTGAAAACAGAAAAAGCGCCAGATGTCAGGGTGTCAGATGCCTGGATGCCTGCAGTGAGCGAGCCAGAGATGTCAGAACAACAAGCGCGAGGCTGCGGGTGCACAACAGCTACCTTTGCGCGCGTTCTACTGTGTGTCGGTATCACTGATCTCTACTATAGGGGGCTGGATGGCGCTTAGCTGCTCTCCGAGCCTGGCGCAAGTGAAGCCACCTGGAAGTTCGATGCTTGTCCCGGAAGCCGGGCGTGCGCTGGGCTTCCTAGTGCATTCAATCGGATAATTTGGTCACTGCTTTTTTGTGTCTTTGATTGGGTTTTAATACTCCCGTTCTGGATCAAATCCCGAGAATGAGGCATTTGAACTTGGGACATATTCACATCTTGCTCAACTAGAATCTCAAAAATGTTTACATTGAATGGCTTCCCGTGATACTTCTCGGGTTTGCATGCGCTCTTATTGCGCAACAAGCCGGCTTTCTTGAGGGAACAAGCGAAAATCCAGCGCCCTCGACGCTTTTCCAACCAGCACTCGGAAGGGTTTCAAAGCCTAGCCAAGCGCTCACTTCGGGACAACCTGCTCACTTCCGGTGGCTTCACTACCTGTTTGCTCAATGCGCCATCCAGCCCCCTCTAGTGGAGATCAGTGGTCGGTATACATACCCGACGAGATCCAAATGAAATGGGCACCATGAAATGTATTCGGCCATTTCAGATTCCGCCACGTATGCGAAAACATTTTAATGTTTCTATCACTTGCGAAAATCATTTTCGCAATCAAACTATGCTTGTCGGAATGGTTTGACTATATTTTGTTTCAAAAACCGCCTCGGTGGCTCTTAAGTGGCAATACATATTAAAAAAGCACAAAGCATTAAATCGTCTCAGTGTCTCTGAGCCAACGCGCTGGCCAATGAGTCCATATCTGTCGGGTTTAAATATCGGCCGAGGTGCCCGCAAACCGACAGAGGCCAATCTGAGATTTCGGTTGCACGTCAAATGATCTCCAGTTAGTCAAAATAAACCCGCTATTCTTTTTTTATTTTTATTGAGGCGTGGTAAGTGATTTTTGTTTGTTTGACTTGTGAAACCCTAAGATCTAAATATTTGCTTTGCTTTACCTTAGTTCGGAGCGCGGCCAACGCTACGGGCTGATGAAGTCTCTGAAGCAGCGCCAAGAGCGCGAGGTTAAAGGGGCGATGCAACAATTTTTGTACTTTGCGCAAATACCGCTTTGAACGGATCCCTGACGCTAAGGACCTGTGAAACGCGCGTTCGTTTTTCACCCCACGCAATAGAAGTCCCAGAAAAAAATTAAAGAAAAACGAGCAGCGTTCGCCCCCTCAACTCGCAGCCAGAACAAGGAACCACGTGATCCGGAGCCGAGTATATTCCGCCAATGTTGATCATAGCCACGCGCTGGGGTTGGCAAAGCACAGGACACGCGCTGAGTTCCTGACATTGTTATGGCTCGGCTATTGTCGTCGTTGCAGCGATTGGACACGGGCCCCTACCCGAATGCTTCTCGAGCTAGTAATTATCACGAGCCCAAATTGAGTGCCCACGCAATGCTCGGGTCCAATCTATGAACCGCATTCAAATATCGTCACTTGGGGTGCACTGCGATTCCCACGTTACGTCATCAAATTTTGCAAAGGAGAGATTGAATGAAAATGATCGTTTTTGTCCTTGAAATTACACCGCAACGAAGGAGTTTCTTGGCCAGTGACGTTGCGTGCGAGTATCCTTGAGTCCCACTAGTGCCAGTAAGCTCGTGTAAAGTGGAAAACATTCAAATTGAATATCGTTGCACCGCTCCTTTAAGCTGTTCGTTCTCTTTCTGTGCCTATGCGGTCGGACTAAACTAGAGGCACTAAATAAGCTACGCTTCATACACATCTTGGTGTTTAAAATGATGGTTGTCAGGTATCTGAAGGTTTATCTGAAATCACAGGAAACGCTTTTCCGTCCTCCACAAATGATTAAACAGTTCGCGACAAAGCAAAGCAATATTACGTGAGCTTCCTGACACCGCACTTTTGAATCACGACGATCGGCAGTTGCATTTAATTTGTCACTAATCACCAAGATGGCGGCGCCCACAACAATATCTGGAGGAAAAGTGCCGATACTCTAAGCGTAGCTCATTTAGCTCACAGGCTAAACCAAGTGCTGTGGGGGATCGTTGGCCGAGTGTGTGGTGGCACCGCAGATCTGCGCAGATCAGAGCACGTGGAGAAATGCTCGAGCGCAAGCTCCGTTCAAAGCACGGAGCTCACGCTGCAGAACCTGTAGGGACTAGGGTGCCTTTATGTGCGCTTTGCTTGGGGTGATGACATCTGGCCATTTTGTTTTGAACGCTTATTTTTATTTTTTGCTCTGAAGCGCGTGAAAGAGCGTGTCCCTGCACGCGCTCGTGGCGCTGACTGTGCTACGGCGACATTTTGTTTCCTGCGATTTCTTTGTATTTTTCCTGTGAGCGCGTGCTGTCGGCACCGGGTACTACAAACGATGGCATTACCCTAACCAGAAGGACATTGAGGCACCCTAGTAGGGACTAAAGCCCCTCGATGTGTTTGCGTTGGTCTTTCATGTAACGTCAAATGTGCCAGTGCACGAGGCCCGTTTCTCGAGCGGCCCTTGGAGGCAAATGGCGGCCCAGCACTAAAATGACCGGTCCTTGAAAGCGAATGGCGGCGGAGCACCCGCTCGTGGCGCGTGTCTTGCGCGTTTCCGCAACAATGGTTGGCGGTACTTGTAAAAAACGCCTTTATCAAGGGCTTTAGCAGGGACCCTGGGTTCAGTCGCCCATCTGCATCCTACTGTCGTGCGATCGTGTACCACATATACTGTGTAATGCACGTTAAAGATCCCGAGCTAACAGTTGTACTGCACTTTTTGTAATCGTCAACGGGTAACAATGTCGCCCTACGAAACTGCTGCTCTCTAAAAAACTAACGACTAATTTTGAATGCGCCGTTACATTGCATTTTTAATGTGTGTTCGCGTGTTCGCGTACTTTTTTTTTTGTCTACATCTTTGATTATGCGGCTCTCACATGTGATGAAACAGACTATAGATGTCGGACTTCTCGAAAAATGTTACATAACTAAGAAAATGGCACGTGAACGCAAAAGACAAAATCGCACATAATAGAAATATATGAAATACTAGAATTGATTATAATTGTGTTTGCAAAGTTTTGAGCGCACCAAAAGCTATAAAAGCGAGCTTGGATGCTTTGGAGGGTGCGCTAGTTCACTGGAAGTGTATACTTCGTTTCACCTTATGTCCAGACGCAGCCGATGCTACGAGATATCTGTGACGAATCAGACAGCGTCAAAGGGCACCGTCATGGTGTCGTCATGTTTCTGTACATGTTCTGTCATCGCTGAACCAATCATAAACAGAACAAGCCTAGTGATTTGCACTTTTGACGCTGCTTGATTGGTCCCGTTCCCTCGTAGCATCCGCTGCGTCTGGACGCAAGGTGAAACGAAGTATAGTTCAGAGAGCAGTATGCTCGCACGAAAAAACCAAAATACATTACTGGTAATGTACCTATACTTCGTG
>JAZHYW010068433.1:0-28604 GCA_037355805.1 Ixodes ricinus
ATTTTGTGTTAGGTTTTGCTTGAGAACAGTGACTGATCCAGACGCTGACAAGCGCACCGGACAAGATAACGGTTCGTTTTGAAACTTTGGCAATCGGTAGTGACAGCTAGGGTTACATTCGGGCGGAGGATGAGAGTTTGGCGATGCGTAGTATATTTTGTGGTGAATAATACAGTGTAAATTATTTTTGGAGACCCTGTATTTCACGCGCACAGGCAGCGCAAAAATTAGAGACATTCTTCGTTGCAGGATATCCGATAAAAGACCGAGGATCGGTAATTTTGTCAGATCGTCCCATTACCCACCCGCGATATTTTTTCAGTTTTCGCCATGTATTCCAGGTATGGACACCCGGTAACCCCAGAAGCGCCGAGATCACCACTGGATCAGTCAGACTCAAATAACCCACAACCGAGCGTTCCCGCGAGCTTGCTTTGGGTGAATCGTCAGCAACTAAATTTGTAGTCGCGTTAGCCACAGGATGGCGCTTCCTATAAATTTTTCGTATTTTGTGTGCAGGGTTTATAGATAGACTCCGTGAGTGTGACGTCATGGGTCCAAACAAACCGGTGCTAGGGTCGTTGTTATGGACAAATACATGTGGCTAGGTTTTGCTACGAAAACCCGACCGTTAAAAAATCAGTAGGATTTAAGCTTCTAAAAATCACATATATAGAAAGCTTGAATGTCATATACGTTTCGACAAAATTTTGCCGGTAGTCGCTTGTTTCTGAAATATTTACGACTGCAACTTCCGCTCCTCAAGATGCCTGCAGCAGACGACGAATGCGAGAAGTATGCGTTCTTCCACACGCCGGCCGGCCAAGCCGGCGCCGTCGTTTGAATCGTTTGTATAAAGACAATATTCTGACATAGCATTTGTTTGAAATATAATAAGTTTCAGGCACTTATGAGAATTGGTAATGGTGTGCGAGGCAAAATATGGTTTATCGAAAATCCGGGCGTCGATCGAGGTGATCGTCTAATAAAAAATCGCACTATACCCGTGAGAAAAGCATTTCAGGCGATTGGTTGAGATCCCAAATTTTGTTTGCTAACTCGCGCTATGGGAGGGCGCTTTGTACCTGGTTATAACCATCGCTGTGATGGTTACTGCGAAATCGTGATAGACATGCAATTATTTAATAACCTGACAACCTCAATATTAATAATAATAATAATAATATTAATAATGACAATAATAATAATAATAGTAATAATAATAAACGACTTACCTCGGCGACGTACGATTTGTTTCTCATGCTGGCCTGCACTACGCCGGTAATGCACTTCAGGTCGTCGTCGTAAATGATCTGCATGACGTGGTTTGATTTTACGGCATTTTCACCCGTCTGAACTAAGCTAAGTTCTTCACAGAACAAAATGCACATTGCGGAGGCCTCTATGGTCATGGCGATGCACTTGTTTTTGTCGCTCGTTTACTGACGCACTTCAATGAAGACGCGCGCTACAACAGAGGCCAGCACATCTATCGCGTCGTCTGCTACCAAAGCAAAGCGGAGTGTAATACTTCAGAAATCACTTTTATTGATGCAATACGACACTGAGACGACAAGAAAATCTTCATAATTAGAGATCAAGAAGTTAGGTTGCTTACAAGAAATCATTTACTTAGCTGTTAGCAAAAATCTAGCCTCATGTGGAGTCTTCATGCATTAGCCCATAGCAACGTCCCTAGCAACGGTTTGTTTGGACCCAGACGCCATGTTGTGACATAGTCACTTATGGGGTCAACAGACCTATTGATAAATTACGGAAGCATTAAGGAGAATGCAGGGAATGGTGTTCCACGCGCAGCACGTGCCGGCGTCTGCAGCAGTACTAGTTTTAAAGCAAATGCGTAAAACAAATGGCATCTAGCACGCGCGTTCGTCAACGATTTATTTTGGCCATTGATGGGCAAATGCGCAGTTACAACATGACGTGCAGTCATTGCGCGTGCAGAAGGAACCAGATTCACCTGAAGTGTAGCGTCTACGCCCGCGCCCTGCCGATAGCAGCGCCACCAACAGCGGCGTGAGGTCAGGGTCGCATGTTGGTGAATAGTTCCCGACAACAAAGTAACCGCCGGAACCAAGACGCCAAAAAAAGGAGAGCATCAAAATGGGATGCATATCGCACCCTGTTGAGTGTGATATGAAGCTAGAAGCGTCCGGAGCAGAACGGTAGTATTCAGAAAGATAGCAATAATTAAGAAATATCGCAATCGTCGTTTAGAAGGATATCCTGGGTACCATGGGGAGTTTCTACCCAATTTCTTTCTCCTTTTATCTCGATGGCTATGTGTTGAACCACACTCGAGCATTCACTCCACACTACTACAGGGATCATCTTTGCGTTAGCTTTGTGCGCCCATCTAGCACTCTCCTTCATATCTGACATAAGTCAGACTTGGCTTTTGTTGACTGAGAAGGTCTTCAAAACTGCCGCCCTACGCAGCTCGGCCTTTCTCAGGAACGTTGGAGACTTGTGTGCATATTTTAAAGCAAATCGCTTCTCAGGCAGATTCTACGGAAGGATTTTGAAAACAGCTTGATTGATTTTGGCATCCCTCAAAAATCTTGCCATAAATTTCTTTGAGTTGGTCACTTTCAGAGAGTTGAGACAATGGTGTAGTGTCCATATTAACCAATTTGTTAATTTTCTTTTCTGCAATACCCGAGACAGTGGTCATGTAATTGGCAAGGTTTTGACGGAAAGTAATATCCTAATGAAAGAAGTAATTCCTTTACTCCGGTGTGATAAATCAAGATATAAGCGTAAAAGTTGGTTTCCTCACTGCTCTAACGTCCCTCCTGTGAAATATTTGGGAGTAGCGCTTATTCCTTGCCTGAGGTTGAGCATGTATATCGATCATATATAAGTTCATATGCTTTCGTAGAACTTAATTATTTAAAAAATGAAATGCGCACCACGAGTAGAAACAAAAGCAGCTTCCGCCTATAAAATGTTTTTGATAACGACGTTCGAGTATAGGATTTCAATATGATATGTGCGCACCAGAGCCAATTCAATTAATTTTGAACGTTTCCTAAAGCAGAACTTACGATTGTTGTCTGGCAACACAAAATAATTGATTGAATTACTGATACGTCTTTACTACCAAATACTAAGTATTTCATTACCCGGTGTAATTTATTCAAGGTAAAGCATTTTTCATTGAATTGCAGCTACCTCTCATCTCGTTAAACCTTTTGTTTGGAACGAGGAGTTCTCCGGGCAGGATCAGGCAGGGCCAGGCCAGGAGAGGAACCGAAGGACGACTCCACGCATTAACATCAGGAGCCGGGAGAGTGTCTCGCGGAAGTTCTAAATACTACATATTTACAGAAGTATTTACATCGGCAGAGAGCAAACTGTCGCAGCCTCCTGCTGCTACTTTTAAAGTAGGGAGCCCCTGCAGTAGTGTTCGCAGCCGATGTTATTGAAGCATTTGTTGCTGGACTCCGAGCCATGGTTTGTCTTTTTCCCGGCACAAAAGCCAATTCGCACCAGCAGACGTCCTTGAACATGTCGCCTTGTCACTGTTGGGCCACCACAGTCGTCGTCGAGTCTGGACTGAAGATTGTAAGCCTACCGAAGACGAGAGATTTCCGGATGATCCCCCAAACGTTCCTGGCTGGAAGAGGCTTAACTCGTGGAATCTGTCAGCGGGAAGAGGCCGGCTTAACCTCTTGGCCACGTGTCGCGCCGTCAACATGGCGTCGGGCGATATTGCCAGCCTCATTAGCGGCTCAGACGGTCGGCTGCCGGCTGTCAATCCGATGACCCCCCTCCCCCAAGGGGGGCGAGAGAGAGGCGAGAGGAAGGTACTTGACCTCCAGAAAAGCCTATCCCAACACTTCATCGTTATTGTTTCTTTCTTCGGACACTCAACCAGAATGAGGAATCCGTGGGATCTCCGAGAAAGCTCCCAGTGTGTTCATTTGTTTGCGATGTAATGCCGTCTGACGGTATTTCCAATAATGCAATAAAGTGCCACTAAATGCAATAGTATTCCTTCTCAACATGATCTGGCCAATTTTTAAGGTACAGAACAACGTAAAAGTGCGCTGTACAGTTCATTCTAATACATGACAACAAATGTTTTAAATATTTGATTTTCAACTGTTAAGGCACTGCATTTTAAGCATATCTAACGCCGTTGGAACATATGAACCGCAAGAGAGACTTCGCTTCGCATTGGGCGATAGACGAAACTTTGTGTTTTCTGGGCACCGATCTCCTAAAAAGGGCTCAAACGGATTCTCCTTCCTCTCAGGGACGCACGGAAAATGCTATGTTGGTGCTAAGACTTTCTTTCTGACTATATAGGGGATCAAGCCTCTTTCGCCACGTTACAACATGTGTCACTTGACACAATGACGTCACCTGGTACTGTGATATCATTTGGCACTGTGACGTTTAGTGGCACCTTTACGCCCATTGGCACCGTTGCGACCAACGTTACTAGAATCACCCAGTTGGGAAACTGCAATTGAGACTGCTCAGAAAGAGTGGCACCAATCCGTATACTCGTGAACCGAGCTAAAGGCGGTCACAACGCCAACAACTTCTCCCGCAGCGGCCACTCGAGGAACTGCACGTGACTTCCATTTTGTTTTTAATCGGCCATTTTGGGGCCAAAACAGATAGTGTAGAAGGGGCTTCAGGGGTACCTCCCCCGACTCCCAAGCGGACGCGCCTCGGATTACTACCAAGGTTGATATGTGCTAGCTCGGGACGCGCTACCTGAAATCACCGCTGAGGCACGGTTGTATAGAAGCAATAATAATTGTACTGAAAAACTTGCAAACTAAATATGTTAAAAAACAACACGCGCCCTTTATTTTGTACTAAAATGCAATAACAGTTACTACAAAAAGAGTTTTTTTCGTTGATTTTTACGCTAAAGATGAGTTCTAAAAGCTCAAGGTGACTACCCTACCGAAAAAAGCATTATGAAATTTAACACGGTAACATTCAAACTGGATTATCGAACCGGGAATCTTACCGTAAAATATGCATACCGTGACCAAATGGTATTGCCAGCGCATACCGTATTCTGAACTGGGTTACTGCATATCGTATATTGAACCGTGTTGTTGTGTATACCGTGTGCAGCAATGGATTCGGTACACGGTATGCCTGACTTGATACTTGACACGGAAGTTATCCGTGTCAAGTATCGGTCCAGCGTATGCTGAAATTGATATGGACTAGCGTGCATCTGAAATCGAATTAGCCCACACAAATAAAACACATAGTAAAAACTCACTTTTCCCTTTATTGGTACTTGCAACAGCACTCATTCTTTCTTCTTCGTCGTGCAGGATTTCGTCAGCAGTGTTGCTTTCACAGGGGAAGTTAGGAAGGATGTTACGGCATATACATGAAAGAACTGTGCCTCTGGGCTCTCCCCAACAAAGCCACCTGAATGAGCTAACCCTTCAATGGTATCTTGTATATATGTGTATATATCATTATATATGCGATTATGCATTTTAAAATTCATGCCTACATCTTAAATTAAAAAACAAAAAACGTTGGGCCCATGATTTAGGGATTGGTTGGTCGTCGTTTTAATAATTATTTTTCCCAACCAGACAGACTTCTGTCTAATGTTTACATTCAAATCTTAAGTCTCCACCCTGCAGAGGTGCTGTCATTTTTTTAATCTTTTAAGTACTACAGGGCACTTACAACTCTTGATCACCACTACCTGTGGTTAATTACAAGAAAAGTAAACGGGATGGGAGCAACACCAGTGACCCAAATTATATAAGTTAACTTAATGGCTGTGATTGCCCTAACTACTACTGCCATCAGTTTTCTTCCTGCGGAAATTTGCTAGCTACCGTAATATCCCAAGAGATGCCCCACCCCCGAAAGATAACCCGCCTCTATTTTTGGTACGATTTGTTATTTTTTTCAAAAACACAGATACCCCACTTCTAGTAATTGCAGGGCCCTGGCCAGTGGTGACCTTGGCAGAAATTGTGTTACCTAACCACGGCAGGAGATAGGCGAACGTTGCTGACTGAGGACAGTCGTCTTTGGTTTATCGACCCTCCCTGTGATTACAAGTTTCGCGGGTCACAAAATGTAAAACTAGCATATTTTAAAACTTTTTTTGATCGCACACAGAAAGTGAGTCTACGCCTTATTTTCACCCGGTTTACTTTCAATTTTAGGTCGGCTATCTCTCGGGATATTACGGTACTGTCTTTTTAAAGAATCAAAAGAAAAAAACCTCCCCCAAAAAACACCTGTTCTAAAAAAATATAAGCCTTTAAAGCTTAATTTTCATTAGGAGACCCCAAGGGCACAGGAAGGTGTCAGGGGCACCTGTGGGCACTTTTCGGCCTTCGAAGGTCGATTCTTCTCGCTTAAGAAGTTCGAAAGATGACAAAGGGCTTTGCCGATCCGGTCGTCATCAGGCACAGTGGTCTTGCGCTTCTTCACATAGTGAGATAAGCCAACTGCGAAAATAGAAGAGACAATCTCATCAAACACAGGAAATTCTAAATCTTTTTCGAATTATATTTTTGAACAACTGTCTCAAAAGGACAGAACGGTTTTTTCACTGATTAAAATAAGGGGAACAAAAAACAAAAAGAATGTCTAAAGATAGCAGGGTATCTATGGAGGCTTGTCAAAATTATAGAGATCTTCATTATTAGCCTAGTGACTATTTTCTGGATACAGGATTGTAGATTCTAAGCGACATTAAAAAACTGCATTATATTGAATGCATTATGGGCAGGCCTTCATTTCCAGATAAGCCCCGATATTCCCCAATTTTCGAAACCCGAATGGGTTTTATGGAACTCAGGTTAATCCCAACTTTCTTCTGAAAGCCCGCCTAGCTGGGAGGTGAGAACCAGTTAAAGGAATGAAATTTATGATACATTGCGGATCCATTTCAGAAGTACCTTATGGTCTCCCGAAAAAGAAGAAAAAAAAATTAAAGCCGTTTACAACTTCCTGTAACGCCGAATTAGAGCGCAGCTCTTGAGGAGGGGAAGGTACTGGGGGGGGTGGTCACGTGGCCTGGGGGTCACGTGACCTCGAGGAGGGGGGGGGCGGATTTCACCCGCTAAATTTAGCGGGGAAAATTTTCTCGCTAAATTTGGCGGGGAAAATTTCCCGCTAGATTTAGCGGGAAAATTTTCCGCTAAATTTATCGGGGAAAATTTTCCGCTAGATTTAGCGGGGAAAATTTCCCGCTAGATTTAGCGGGAAAATTTTCCGCCAGATCTAGCGGGGAAAATTTTCCGCTAGATTTAGCGGGGAAAATTTCCCGCTAGATTTAGCGGGGAAAATTTTCCGCTAGATCTGGCGGAGAAAATTTTCCGCTAGATTTAGCGGGGAAAATTTTCCACTAGATTTAGCGGGGAAAATTTGCCGCCAGATTTAGCGGGGAAAATTTTCCGCTAGATTTAGCGGGGAAAATTTCCCGCTAGATTTAGCGGGGAAAATTTTCCGCTAAATTTAGCGGGGAAAGTTTTCCGCTAAATTTAGCGGGGAAAATTTTCCGCTAGATTTAGCGGGGAAAATTTCCCGCTAGATTTAGCGGGGAAAATTTCCCGCTAGATTTAGCGAGGAAAATTTCCCGCCAGATTTAGCGGGGAAAATGTTCCGCTAGATTTAGCGGGGAAAATTTCCCGCCAGATTTAGCGGGGAAAATTTTCCGCTAGATTTAGCGGGGAAAATTTTCCGCTAGATTTAGCGGGGAAAATTACCCATCATGCACCGCGCGGTTACGCCGACGCCGACGGCGACGGCGACGCCGCTCAAGCCAGAAACGGGCGCCTAAGAGCTGCGCTCTAAAAAGAAGAAACAAAACTTAATTATGGTCATATTTGACTATTTTTCGAGCATCTGCTTTTCTTGCGTCAAGATTTGAGAGCGATAAAGTAAACAAATAGAGTTTTAAAACCGGAAACAACGAGATCAGCACCTAGTCGACGCACCCCCCGAGGAGTGGCACAACCGCCCCACCTGCTGTATTATGTATAAAAAAATCCTTATTTTTGCTTGAATTTGTCAATTATTTCGCTCATAACTTCCGAAACAATGTGAATTTTGCGGGAAAAAAATGGTTTCTTCGTGTTACCATCTTGTCCGAGGTAAGCGTCGTCGCAAGTTTCAGACCAATCGAAAAGTGAAAGCCGTTTACAACTCCCTGTAACGCCGAACTAGAGCGCAGCTCTTGAGGAGGAGGAGGGAGGGTACGGGGGGCGCCAAGTGACCTCGGGGAAGGGGGAAGGGGGTCACATGGTCTCAGGGGGTCACTTGACGTCAGTGATGACGTCATCAATGATGATGACGATGACGATGCGGATGCCGATGACGTCATTAGTGACGTCACTGAAGACGTCATCAGTGATGATGACGATGACAATGCGGATGCCAATGACGTCATCAGTGACGTCACTGATGACGTCATCGGCATCCGCATCGACATCGTCATTATCATCACCGTGACCTGGTGGACCACGTGACCTGGGGGACCACGTGACCTGGGGGTCACGTGACCTCGGGGGGGGGTCACGTGGCCTGGAGGTCACGTGACCTCGATGGGGGTCACGTGACCTGGGGGTCACGTGGGGGTCACGTGACCTCGGGATGCATGCAACTCAGGTTGCACGCAACTCAGGTTGCATACAACCTGAGTTGCTTGCAACCTGATTTGCATGCAATTCGAGGTCACGTGACCTCGGGGGGAGGGCTCACGTGACCTCGGGTTGCATGCAACTTAGCGTTGCAAGCAACTCAGTATGCATGCAACTCAGGTTGCATGCAACTTGCATGCAACGCAGGTTGCATGCAAGTTGCATTGCAATGCAGGTTGCATGCAACGCGGGTTGCATGCAACTTACGTTTTCTGCAACGCCGGGTTGCATGCAACTCAGGTTGCATGCAACCTAAGTTACGTCGCCGTCGGCGTAACCGCAAATAGCATGCAACTTAAGTTGCATACAACTCAGGTTGCATGCAACTTAGGTTGCATGCAACTTTCGGTTACGCCGACGGCGACGGCGACGGCGACGCCAACGCCGCTCAAGCCGGAAACGGGCGCCTAAGAGCTGCGCTCTAAAAATCGTTGGAGAGGCCCTGTAAAGGGAAGAGATATTGAACCGAAATGTTTATTTCCCAAAAAGGCCATAGGACCGTTCACTGGGAAGCTGCGAACCTCAAGACATCACTTTTACAACAATATCCTGAACGAATGGCTGTATTTTTGAAAAAGTAAGATGGAATTGAGCGAGGCTGGCAGGCTGTCTGTCGTCACGTCACAGAGCTCCTCCGAAGCTTGCCTGGGGACGGAGGACAAGGCCAAGGAAACCGGTAACGTGATGTCAGCTTCGCTGAATTGTGCTTTTCTTTTGCCAGAAGTATAACCATCCGTTCGACATATCGATCTATATTGTTATAAAAGTGACGTTTTGGGGTTTGTAGCTTCCAGTTGAACACCCCCACTGCCTTTTTAGATGAAATGCAGATTTCGGTTCAGTATTCCTTTAAGCACACTACAGAATGTGCTCTTTTATTATAGGGCACACAGTGCTACCCTCTTTCCCCGAATCACTCTCTTGGCAGCTCCAAGAAAGTAAACATGCCAGCCAATAGACAGAGCCAAGATAGTTCAAAATCAGATGAGGTCGTCAGAATTTAGAAAAGCGTGATTTTTTTCAGCAGTGACTGCTGTAAAGACAGAGGTATACGCTCAAAGATGATGTCTGAAAATAATGTTTAAATATTTTAATAGCATGTTTATCACTAAAACAAAACTTCCTAGTTGAAGGAAATAGTGACTGCCAAGTGTTTCTTTTTTGTTCTTCACTGAATTAAAAAAAAAGAAATAGCTACTTGAATGCCAACTGAATTCACTGTATATTCGTGAGGCTCAACAAGCATTAGATGGGTGAATAACGATTGTTGGCCGTGCCTGCTAAAAGTGCAAGCTAAATGCTTTGGATCACGCGTCAACGACGGGTCCAGTCAAGGCTACCCGCTCGCGCTTGCAGAGCCTTCGCAGGGTAGCGCGTCCCGACCTAGGTGCATCTTAGCTTCGATAGTGATTCGCAGCGCGTCCGCTGGGGTGACGGGGGTGGCGCAGCTGTAAACTCTTTCACCGTATCTGTTTCGGTGCCATAATGGCCGATTAAAGCCAAAATAGAAGTCACATGAAGTTTCTCGAGTGGCCGCTGCGGGAGAAATGGTGGCGTTGTGATCGCCATTAGCTCGGTACTCGAGGACGGGTCGGCGCCACTTTTTGAGGGCGGTTTCTATGGTAGTTTCAAACTGAGTGGTTCTAGTAACGTTGAAGCAAGGTAAGCGCGGGGTTCGCCCCGTCCCGCGACATGTTGCATACCTGTCTCCGAGACATGATTCTTTCCGCGGAATGTGTTTCCACGGTCCTTTCTAGGTGTGTCCCCAAGCATTCCGGTTCTTCGGTAGCCGGCAATGCTGCGGTCGTCGCTGGGGGTGATGCGTATTTTCGAGTTCGGCAACACGGTTATGCGTGTATGACCGAACCAAAACACGTTTTTTACAACCTTTAAAATTTTTGAAGGAATTAGCCGTTACTCAACGCGTAAATTTATGGTAATCTGTGTGAATAGCGTGTTGTTCTCCCCAAATATCCACCAGGTACACGGGACTTGCTTGCAGTGTGTTTTAATTAGGTGGTAGTGGTTAGGTAGTTTATGTAATGAAACGCTGTATGAGTAAGGGGTTCATATTACACTGAACCCTATTTTAGCAAAAGGTAAAGTTTTTGACGCAGTTTTACATAAATGTAATCGACAGGGTGAAGAAAAAGTCACAGCATATCCACGTGGTGAATGATGATGAGTGGGCGAAGCTCCGGAGTGAATCGTCGGTAAACCAGCGATTCTTCCGTTAATTCGCCCACTCATCGCCATGTAAAGACGTGAGAAACACTGTGTGTGTGTGTATACAAATCAAGTTTTATTATTTAGAGAAGATGGATGGGGTCGCGCCGAGCAGACTGACGACGCGATTCGGCTTCCCGCTCTCGCACGGCCGGATCTTGGCGGCGTCGACGCGCAGCCTGACGACATGCTTCGGCCTCTCGCTCTCGCACGGCTGGATTCTGTCTGCGAGCGCGCGCTGCCGCCGCCTTGCGCGCTCTCCGCTCCGCAGCCTTGTCTACTGCCTCCATCCAGCTAAACTACGAGCAGCGCCAAGAGCGAGTGCCTTTTATAACATGAGCTAAGCGCCATCTGCCATCTCTACATAAAGTTAATTCCGGAACACGCCATCTCTTGAGCCATTCATAAACTAAACCTCGAAGTGGCTACATACCCACAACTAGGAGGGACAGACCCACGCCTTAAGGAGCTTCGCCCCTAAAACAATAATTAGTAGGCCATGAGAACATTCGTGTCGTTCGTAGATATATTCTCGAAGCAGAGATCGCCAAGAGTTACAGGGTCCATGGATCAACAGTTTGCGTTATGTCAATGGCGAGTCGTTTAAACTAAGCAGGTGCGTCTAAGTGCTTACCACTGCATTGGTACAAGCCTCGCATCCAGCCATACCGGTAGTTTTCTTTTCTAAAGCCTCCCAGGTAGACGTTAACATCGTACATTGTACCTAAGATGAGCCTCCTTTTGTCAAGCATGGCTCCTCGTTCATCGGCACGCTTTACACATTTTGTTAGGTGAAAAACCTTGATAAAGCGCAATTGTTCTAGCTAAACATTTTCACGACAACTTCTTGCATATGTCTACATTGAAGCGTGCTTCATGTAACCTAGAAAGCGGAACTCAAAAGGGAGGAGATTCGCCTATCGTTTCACGGAAAGACGCCTTCATTTCGGTGACGATCCGTCAAGTCGTTGTGAGCGGTCAGACGGTCGCTCTTCGCCCGGCTAGCCACGTCGCCTGATCGCTTGGATGCGAGGTCGTCCCAATGCAGTGGTTAACATATATTGCAACGAAAGATATATTACCATATAACACTGTTACTGCCTGCACTTTGTATAAACGTAAACAACTTGGTAAAACCTAAGGCGAGTATGAGTAGGCCAATACTGTATTGGCGTCACTCGCAGATAGCCTCTCGAAGCCGGCACGGCCAAGTGTGGCTCATGCTCGACCGTATTTGTTATCTCGTCAGCCAGTCGCTCAAATAAATTAAATAATTTCTATCGTGCGCACCGCTCCGCACCGCTGCGCTTGCACAAACTACGCGCTACCGAAACTAGTTCCTTTCCGAAGCCTCGTTGATCGGCACGCTTTGGAACTTCCAATGATCTAACTTCAAAATGTGTAGCTCCGCCGTTGGCAAAATTCAAAAAAAAATCGATATCCTTTGAATGTTAGAAGTAAAGGTAGGCCAATGTTCCTGCTGGGTACCGTCGCCGCCGTCAGAGGCAGTTGCAGTGGTGGCAACATGAGCCGAAGCGACGTGTGCTCGGCGTGCGCTTTGATTACAGTGGCCTAGTGCGGGAGTGTTCTTCGGTTGTTCGGCGGACGGTGTTTTTGCAAAACTTCATGACGCTCTTTTGTAGTTCACCCCGGCGAAGAACCTCGATGTGGCTGATGTACGTTGGTCGATCGATGGACGCGAGAGGTAGGATTTTCATGGAACGAACTACACGAAACACGAGGATTTCTGAAGGTGACCCAAGCGAAATATGTGAAAAAGCTTAGGTGGATTGTAACCAGGAATGTCTGACGCAAAATTATAGTAGTGCTAAGGAAACCCAAACAAATCATATTTGCGCTTTGTTGTAAACACAGAGTCATCGTATTGTAAAGCAATATGATGACTCTGTGTTTATGAAATGTAAGAGTGATGGCACTAAAGGGGAAGTTTCATGGCTGTAGTTATAGCGATTATAAGCATTTCGGCAAGATAAAAGAACCGTAATGCTTGCCTGTATGACGGTCAGAAAATATCATGGATCTTGATGGAAGTACATAAGCTGCCTGTTTGTTTCTCACAAGTTGTTCTAATAGGGTGTGTATTAATATGTGCTACATATATATTATATCTACGATGCAATGCAGTAAAACAACCGTAGCATCTCACCCGACGGATCAGACCTGCTCTTGCGGGTAGGCCCGGCGTACGTTTGCGGTACCGTGGGACGAACTTTGCATGACACGGTGGCCATGCAGCTTCTCACCTGGGTTGCCATAATTCTCGACCCGGTAGTTTCGGCTTCGTCGTAGAAGCCCTCCCCTCCACCCCTTTTCCTGCCCCTAACAAACAAAGTTGAAATATCTAAAAAGCTACTCAGGGCATATAAATGCACCTCGTCGTTCAGAGACACTCCCCGCACTAAACGCAGTCGTAACCCCAAAATAAAAAAAAACATGTACAAAAGTTACTGTTTAACGTCTATGTAAACCTGCCGGCACCACTAAACAATTTAATTGTAGACTCTTTTACTTTTTATCACTGTTATAAAAATATATATTTATTTCACAAGCATCAAGCTTGATACTCAAACACGCGCCTGCTGCATCGCGTATCCATTCTTCCCCTTGCCTCCCTTTTCGCTTCACGATGTCATAAAGGAGGAAAGGGGCCGTGAAAATGAGATGGAAAAGCCCGAAGGCAGGTATTGGAGAGGCCACCTCTACTACTCGATATTCAGCTCAACTGCAAGTACAGAAAGCACGTGAGAAGTCACGGCGATCTCAAGCAGCCCTCTCGAGCGGTTCGACCGAAAATGAAAGACGCAAAGCGAAACTGCTCGGCGAATTGGGCCTCGCTGCTATAACCGTCCTTTATGTGCGGGCCGAGGGGACGGGCGGTCCGGCCAATATCGCCGACGAAACTCCTTCTCCACACCCCCGCCACCGGCAGTGACTGGGCACACGCCTGGCGGCTGATCTATATACGGGGCAAACACTACCGCGATGCCCGAAAAGAAAAAAGAAACCGAAACCGAAGGGAAGACACGTCTCTGTTTCGCCGAGCGCGGTTTTTACCGTGTTCTGAACTTCCTAGGTTTATTTATTTTATTTTTAGCGAGACGCGCGACTAGCCAGTTGTCCGTTTGTGTGCTGCCTGTCTTCGTTTTTTTTTTTGTATATTGATTGCCGAGTTTTGGGCGGTACGAGGGTGTGCTCGAAGGATAGCTGCCCGGGTACTTGGGTATCGTAAATATCGCAGCGGTCGAAACCATAGATTGCGAACGAGTCACTGGCCGGTGGGCGATATGCTGTCTTTCTTTCTTTTTTTTTTCTTCGGACATGTTTTCCATAAAAAAAAGAGGGTAAGAGTGCCGCGGATTGAGTCGTCGCGTTCGGCTGGACGATAGGTTTTGTGTTGCCCGCGAGCGCTTCAGAAAGGTATGCGGAAGTAAAATAGCAGGAAAATATGTATGAAATTGGGTGTGAGGTTATATTGATGGGGCGACAAACACCCTCGCCACAAGCAACGAGAAAAAACGGCAACTTAGTGGCTGTAAAATCAAGGAAAATTGATAATTGCGTAGCGTCGGCGGTTCAGGATAGCGCGCGTGTGTATGAAGGCACTCTAGTTCAGGATAACAATTAAGCTGCCTTCGAAACCGCGAGTTTAGGTTTCGCGGCGTCATATCGTATTCCTCTAGGATTCAAATCGTTGCATTTGTCTTTCAATGAAGAATGTGATGTGTTCGGTATAATTTCCGCCTTATATTCGATGAGCTGTCTTTCAGGTAGGAGGGCGTTCATGGAAATGAAACCTAAAGCCAGTGGAGGATTAACATTTTATAGCGCAGCTCTTAGGCGTCCGTTTCCGTGATGAGCGGCCGTCGCCGTCGGCGTGACCGCGCGTTGCGTTATAGACCTTTTCATTTGAGGAGTTGCCTGACCGGCGGATAGAGGGCGCTGACGCACTCGGCGCCATTGGGTTGCTTCAATTTGGTTGGTTCCGGTTTCAACGTGAACGCGGCTGTGTTGCTGTTTTACGTTGTTTTTGCTTAATTTTGTGATACGAATATTTTCCCTGTAGCGCACAACCAATGCAACAGTTGTTTTGAGCCAGTTTGAAGACTACGAGGTGTTTTTGAGCCTAAATTGCGGGCTTTTTTTACCAACTCCTTTGATGTATCTGATTATGGTCGGTTGCGAAACGCACTGATGTACAGGGAAGATTACCATCGTCTACGGCCGTACCCGCTGACACCAGTTTTCAGAAAAACAAACTAATAAAGAGACTAACACGTGAATGTAAAGAAGCATATCGCCAGCTTGATTAGCAATGTGCTGAATCGGCCAGAACAGATAAGCTCGCGAGTTTACTACTCACTGTTTGGTTTTTGTGACCACCCAACCTTTAGTGAACTTCGCAGACTAAAAACAATATCGTGTAATGACGCAGATAATTGGTATAAACAAGTAGTATCGTCTCACCCTCTTTTTTTTTTTCTGGGTGAGTACTTGAGCATGTTTTGACAGGCCGAATAGGAAATTTCTTACCAACCCTGCTAAAGTACTCATAAGCAGCATTTCGCGATATTGGACCTAGGAAATAAATTGTTATATGAACATTCGCTTACTCAAGATGCGATATAAGTGACAAGCCCGCCAAATTAAACCTGGCATTTGTCTTCCATAAAATTGGCCAAATAAAATTAAAGGGCACAGGAGGAGATATACCTCGGAAAGTTAGGCTAAATTCTAGCGCTAGGCACCACTTCACGGACCTATGCGAAGAAATATTTATTTGTTTGAACATATTCGCTTTGTAAATTTTGGCGTCGCCAGCCACCAAAAGTAAGCCTCTATTCGCCGTCAATAATCCTGGACTCAAGTGATTGTTATGCAGACGGCTCTTTTTTTTTCGGCGTCAAATACTGTGGATTTTAGATACTAACAAAAATTAAACAGTGTACACACAAAAAAAAACAATAAAAAACGTCGTTATTATTACGCACGCGCCGGACCCAAACCGCGTTTTGGATTTGCAAGTAGAAGGGACGTTATTTCTTTGACTATTCTAAAACTTGCTACTGTTAAGTGTCTGTGGCAGTTACTTACGCAGGAAGTCTCAACCTTTCTGTTAAAATAAATTAAGTGGATGGCACTGGTTACCTAAATATAATCAATAAATCACTTATATGACTGTCGAAATTGGAGCGAGCACGGTATACAATTTCTTAAACTTCACAAGAAAACCGTTTAACCAAATGTTTACGTCGCAAAAAAAAGATTAAGAACCTCATACACATGTAGGTGTGATATTATGAACCAACAAATCACCTGATGCTGACGTACCATTACTTCTAGCCTCAGGTAAAATACAGGTTAAACGTTCGTTGCCTATCTCCTCCGCGAGTTTCCTTACATAATCAAAATAAACTGTTTTCGATATGTTATGAACACAAAGAAATATACTTTCAGGAAATACAGATAGTCTCTTTGCGCTGGCTATTTTTGACGCCTTTCAATCTTAAATGCGTGGTATAAATATACGCGCTTCTTACTGAGAATGTTCGCCACTATTAGTAAACATGAAATCTCGTGATGTCTTAGTCGTCGAGTAAACGTATCGGACTACAGTTTCCGAATTGTAAGGCAAGAAAGCGCGGTGAAACGCGACGAAAAACACGAATACAACGCCTCCGCCAAGGCGCGGAGGGGAGAGCGGAGCAGCAAGTTGAAGCAACCTAATGGCTGCCGCGTCACGTGATTCCAAGATGGCAGCGCCCATGCGGAGGAGGGTGAAAAGGTCTATAGGTCGTTTACCATAATCACGCCACACGTGACGTCACGTGTGACGTCACAGAAGGTCACTAGGGTCACAAGTGATGTCACTCGTAAACGCGCGTTGCATTATGGGACATTTCCCATAATGACGTCACACGTTACGTAACGTGTGACGTCAAGAAAGTCACGACGAGGTCACGACCTTCACAGTGAAGGTCACGAGAGGTCACGACCTTCACGAGGCCCTCACGAGTGACGTCACGAGGGTCATTAGAGTCACGAGGGTCACGAGTGACTTCCCGAGGGGGTAGGGAGCGAGGGGAGAGAGGAGGAAAGGAGGAGATTGAGAGGAGGAGGAGGGAGATGGAGGATGGAGGAGGGGATAGGGAGGATAACAGGGTACGGAGGGGGGAGGGGGCATACCCTCCTCTCCTCCTCAAGAGCTGCACTCTAATTCGACATTACAGGGAGTTATAAATGTCTTTAATTTCTAGAGTGCAGCTCTTAGGCGCCCGTTTCCGGTTTCAGCGGCGTCACCATCGCCGTCGGCGTAACCGCGCGGTGCATTATAGGACGCATGACGTCACCGCTGACATCACTGATGACGTCATCAGTGACGCCATCAGGTCACGTCACTCCCGTGAGGCCACGTGACCCCCGTGAGGTCACGTGACTCCCGCGAGGTCACGTGATCCTTCTGAGGTCACGTGACCCTTCTGAGGTCACGTGACCCCCATGAGGTCACGTGACTCCCGTGAGGTCGCGTGACCCTTCTGAGGTCACGTGACCCTTCTGAGGTCACGTGACCCCCATGGGTCACGTGACTCCCGTGAGGTAACATGACCCCGGTGACGTCACGTGACCCCGGTTACGTCATGTGACTCCCGTGAGGTCACGAGGGTCACGTGACCTCACGGTTACGCCTACGGCGACAGCGACGCCGACGCCGCTCGGAGGGAGGGGCAGCACGCAGGATGACGAAGTGAGGGAGAAGGGAGGAGGGGCATACGCGCCCCTTGGTACCCTTTCCCCCTCCTCCTCAAGAGCTGTGCTCTAATTCGGTGTTACAGAGGGTTGTAAGCGACTTTCTTTTTCCCTCAATCCTCGCCAACGTGTTCGCTCATGTATGGTGACGTGCGGCCAGAGGACAGGCCGCAAGAGAGGCCACAGCCAATCATGGCGTCGCGTGAAAGCACATAAATTCGTCCGGCATGCCTTCTTTTAATAGACATGGTGGTGTGCAGCCGATAAAAGAGAGGCTTGGATTCAAGGATTCTCGTAACATTTGCTGTTACTAGGCTTTAATACAATACCTAATAGAGGCCACACCACAGCCAATATAAGAAGCGTCTAAAGAGAAAAGGGGCGCACGTAGAAATCAAGAAACATAATATGCGAAAGGAAACATAGGAGACGAAGAAGAAAACCGTTAAATGAAGCCGAATATATATTTTCTTAAATGTTTGTGACCAATGTTTTAAATCTTTAATCGAGCGCCGTACTCTTAAGTATTCAAATTAATTCCATTTAGGCCATTCCTAGATTGAAGGTTTTCTTTTTATTAGCCGGTAGAAAAATTAAAAGACGATTCTGCTTTTATGGCTTGCTTCTCGGATTGCTTCTGCTGAATACTAAAGCGACGCATCTATACGCAACATTTGGACTCATCAGTATAAAGACAAGGTAATACACTCTTCCCTGTAAAGATTGAAAAAAAAATGGGACGCCAATTTTTGCCGCACAGGTCCTCCTCCATTTGAAAAAAGTATGTTCTTCAGCCTACTCATCTATCACGGAATTAAAGGAAATACAATTTTGCGAGGATGTGACCGACGGCATGAACCTCTGTGGCTATCCTGACAAACGCACCAGTCTATGCATTTTTATGTTCAACGAAAGCTCACGCTATCCAGTTCCCATTCAGTCATCGAGTGAACAGACATCCAGAAAGCAATGTACACCTCTGAGAGTGCTAAGGTTTCAGGAAATCGGCTTTTGAACTTTTTACTTTTTCGTCCCTTAAAAGCGCCGTCTTGGCAAAAGTGGAAAGCTTGAAGAGGCTACTATGGTCCACAAGTTAAAAGACCTGTTATATCATTACAACCACGATAAAATATTGATATGATACGCGCATATATTGCGTGAACTAAAATTCAGACTTGTGCAACCTGTTTGACAAATACCGGCTTTTGTTATAAGTTGTGTAAATTATATCGCAAAATTACCTTGGGTTCAATTACCACTCATTCGATTTAGAAGTACGTCCCTACAATTAGAATTTCTACAGTACACTCTTACTGTGTTACAATCATGCGTTACCTTTAGAATGCGATGAAGGTACTCAGCAATTAATTCCTTTGAGACCTAGACATACCACTTAAATGTTGATGATGAAATATGATCTTTGTTAGCGCAGAGATTGAGCTATTTAAGCGGCTCTTGTGTGAGCTTTGGGGATTCATTAAAAGGCGTTGTAAGTTTGTCGCATTTCGCTGCTCCTGTTTTACATTATTCGTTTGCAGGGAACCTAAATGCTGGGTGCGACACCTGTCAGTTGTTTATTATTTTGCTACACTGCCAATATTGGTAGTGTTTTTTGAGCACGGCGGTTTAAAATAGAATTAATCAAATATTTCAGTAGGCAAGCCAATCTCAAGTGGAGGCTTCATCTCTCAATCATTCAGGAAATTGCCGACATGAGTAGATATTATATATTTAATGGACTCATCGCAAACCCATAATTTTGATTTTTTTATATTATGACATTAGAATTCACTTTCAAGGCAGTACGCCAGAGAAACGCTTAACCTAGCTGTAGTAATCAGTGTGTTTTATGCGTGATTTAATCTTTATTATCTAAGGAGCGTGCTTATAAACAGATAGCGGGAAGGACTTAGTTCCCCTGCTCTGCGCGTGTGCATGACTCAGCACAATGTCACATTCCACCCATTTTTTATGAACTTTAATTATTTAATGTTTGAATTCCGCCATAGGGCATTTTTTGCTGGGCGACGCTTGTGTTCGCTTCTTCTCAATTCTTCTGGTTGAGATGTTTCCAATGACGGTCAGGGGCCTGCAGTTGTCTGCAAAAAGAAACTGGTAGAGGCAGGACGACGTCTACAGGCAAAAGAGTCAGAGCCGGTCTGAGGTGTTCTTTCGCACGCTGTAGCTGTCGTTCATCTTTGGTTTCGATGATGTACGCTCGAGGAACGCGGGCAGTCTGTACGAAGTTGGCGGGAGACGACATCTTTGAAGGCGTGGTTGTACATTGTTACAGTTGATGCAAAGGGGAGTCCTGAAAAAAGCCGTGTACCTCTGTTGTTGAAGAAGCGTTGCTTATGACTAATATCGTGAGGTCGCCGTTGTACGTACAGAGCGAGACACTGTTAGCGCGAACAAGCGATCGCCGGTTTTTCCAGTTTTTCTCTTTGAAACCAAAAAATGTCATCCAAGTTATTATTTCTACGGAAAGAGCTCATTTAGTTCTATAATGTAAGTGATAATATTTCGTGCCCGCTAATACTATTTAAAAGTAAACTGCGAAAAGGCGCCGATGTCGTGTTCGCGCTAACTGTGTCGCGATGTGTACTTCATTGGAGGCACGGTCCAGGGCTGCAAGGAGCTGGTTGGCACCGGGAGCAGTGTTCTTGTCTTTAAACCGATTAGCCTCCGCCCAGGGTACTTCAAGGTGGCCCAGGAAGCACAAGAGGTAGCACAGGTAGCGCATTGCACACATGGGCCCATGTAGGGCCCCCGTGTGCAATGAGGTTTACTTGCATCCCATACAATTCGCAACTTTCAGCGATGGTGGTACCGCGGTGTGAGAGTCACGTTCCCTAGCTCCTGGATGATCGGCTTCACAATAAAGGTGCTTTCCTACACCTTCCTGACGTGAAAAAATAAAGTAAGGCTCTAATATTCCTCGTAGAAAGCAAAACTATAATGACTTACGCGTCGCAGACCCGCCTCGAACTGTTGTTCTACGACGATCATCCAGGGCCCGTTTGCTCGAAGCGCTAACCGCTGCTCAAGTTAGCCGCAGTACCTAGGAGAGGGATTTTGAAATCACGTGACTGGCTCGGTAGTGATGCGGGGAAACATGGCGGTGCCCCGGTGAGTGAGCGCCGCTCACTTCGGAGCTAATATGTTCTTGTAGCTGCAATATCGGGCGCGTTAGTCAGCAACGAATAATGCAGGAGGCTTTCGCTTTGAAATTCCTCACTTAAATCTCAAAGCATGGGCAATGACCTCGCCGGATTTTTTAGATGGTCTTTCGATTCTGGCCAATCCTAAGCCTAAATGAACGCGATAATTGTCGGCATGGCAACGTCTTTGGAAAGTGGATTGCCTTGACTCAATCGGCCGGGTATTGATAGCACACAAAAGCAGTTAGCGTCCCACTAGACCTTTTTCTAAATTACATTGAAATTACCCAAGCATCGAGGAGAACGCTAGAAGTGTAATTCTACGGTCCACGCGCGCTGGCCTTCCTCATAAAAGATTCGAAGTAAATAATCAAAATAAGGCTTTGACGAACGCGCGTGCAAGTCAAAACTTGTTTTAGACGTTTTGCTTTAGAATAATTACTACTGCAGACGCCAGCACGTGCAGCGCCGATGTAACTACACTCGCAGCATCACCTCGGCGCTTGGGAAACTTAGAAAAAGGTCTAGTGGGACGCTGTCTGCTTTTGTGTGCTATCAATACCCGGCCGATTGAGTCAAGGCGCTCCACTCTTCAAAGACGTTGCCATGCCGACAAAGAATTGGGTTGTGGGGATATTTATACAGCGTGTAGTTGGTCAGACATTTTTAAAGTTGCGACGAGTCACTCGCTGTAGATGAGCAATTTAGCCAGTGCGGTACAACCGCTAGCCTGGGGCCTTTAACGTGCACCACGCAGTAGTGATACACGACCGCACGCCGGTACGATGCTCATCCAGATCGAAACGGGCAGGGGTGGGGCTCAAACCCAGGATCCCTGAGTTCTGCAGCGCGAGCTTTCGCTCCACGCGCGTCGAGCTGGAGTGTGCGCTTTAGCCCACTCGGCCACCGATTCCCCCTCCATGCCGACAATTATCGCGTTCATTTAGGCTTAGGATTGGCCAGAATCGAAAGACCATCTAACAAATGCGGCGAGATCATTGCCCATGCTTTGAGATTTAAGTGAGGAAATTCAAAGCGAAAGCCTCCTGCACCATTCGTTGCTGACCAACGTGCCCGATATTGCAGCTACAACGACCTATTGGTTCGAAGCGAGCGGCGCTCACTCACCGGGGCACCGCCATGTTTCCCCGCATCCCTACCGAGCCAGTCACGTGATTTTGAAATCCCTCTCCTAGGTACTGCGGCTAACTTTAGCCGCGGTTAGCGTTTCGAGCAAACCGGCCCTGATGACAGCCATTTTGACAAGCGCCAGCGCGCCCTATAGGTCGTGAAAGTTGCGAATACACCTTGTTTGGAGCCAGAGCATACAACCTTAATGTCCTGCCTCGTGGCAACTTCCTTTTCATTTATGGGTTTTGTCGTGAATGTAGAATACTACTTCGATTTTCTGCTGAGTTCTTGTGTCCAGCTGATTCGCTTTACGATTTGGTGCAGCTGTTTTCAGAAGCGTATACGAGGAGACCAGTCAGATACCCAGGATCACGTAGGTGGGAAGATTGCTTTTCAAAGCTTTAACCGTTCTTCTAGTGACAATTTTTATTTAACGCTGATAGAGGGCAATGAAGAAAACAATGTGTTTTATAGCTTTGGAGTGTACAAACGCAAACGGAAGAAATTCTTTGCACTACCTTAGCTCATACTTCCAACGTATGTGTATATCTTTAAATTCCAGTGTGACGTCTAGGAATTTGATGGATCTGTCCACGGGTAGTGCATGTGCTATGTTAAGAGACAGATCGTTCTGCCACCGGATACGTCTTGAGTGCATCGCGGTGTTATCGATAGCCTTTACATTTTACGAGCAGAAGGCATGACATGCGTGGGACAATGACCGAGAATATTTGCGGGTTTAGTTGCCAAATCGACAAAGGTCATCTGGCTTGCCCCTGGAAAAAGCCGAAAATATTTTAGACCATCTGTAGACTTGCAGATACCTATTTCGTCGTGTTAACTAAACTAGGAATGTGGCTATTTTGGGCATTGGTTTATTTCCCCTGCAGTTCTAAAGAACCCCTAAAAGGAAAATAAAATGTTTTTTAACAGTCTGGATTTAGGACACGCGTCTCAAAAAAGATTTTACGCGAATATATATATATATATATATATATATATATATATATATATATATATATATATATATATATATATATATATATATATATATATATATATATATATTGTTTTTTAGAGCAATATTGCCGGCGAGAGTTTTATTTGAAATTCTGCGCGCGAAGTCTATGATGTCATGGGTCATTCCGGAATGACCACCTCGGTCGTGTAGGCGAAGCTGATCCACCTCTCCTCCACACGTTCGAAATGCCGAGAGAGAAAACAAGTGGAAAGAAGATGAATGCCGAGAAAAATCGCGTCTCGCGCCGTCAATATTGCTCAATTTTTTTTTCTTTCGCGTTCACTTTATTTTTGGACATGCGTGTCTTAATCGGGTTCGTGCCAGTTAGGATCTCTCCAAGATATTGCAGAGCTTCTCTTGGCTTCTCTTTTCTCTTTCTTGTACTTTTTGTCACGATGCCTATTTAAGCACTTTTTAGATAAATAATAAAAACTATTCAGTTGTGTTTGTAATTTCTTCTTTTTTTCCGTATCTCGTTTTTTTACGTACATTATCGGGGTTCATTTTATGTTGACCAGCTAATTTATATTTTTAAAGTGCTTTATTTTTTTGTATGCAAAACCGTAACATAACAAAATTTCTGCATCTCCACGTGGTGAATGATGTTGATTGGGGCGAAGCTCTGGTGGTGCTGAGGATTCCGATTTTGTTGTTTTATTGCGATATGATGGTGGTTTTCGACTTCATTATTACTGCTTTATGGTCGCGTGAAATGCAGAAACAGTGGTTCTTCTAGCGGATCAGCTTGGATCCGCTAGAAGCCGTGAGAACGCATCTCCATCGCTTAAGTCAACGGTCCATGTCAGAAAGAAAATGTGTGGTATGGAACGTGGTTATATACGCATTTCAGCATTTGACCGCAGCGCCCTCTCGACTATAAACGTTGAGCCAATGCATGCAAAGTTTAACGCGATTATATACACATTTGACCGCAGCGCACTTTCCTGTATAGACGTTTAGCGGCTACATGCAACGTTTCATCCATGACAGAAACCCCGGGTCTTGAGTTACTGCCACATCTCAGAGCCCCCTACTCGTACCGCTGTTGTGGACGAGTGGTTAAGGCGATGGACTAGAAATCAATGGGGTCTCCCCTCACAGGTTCGAATCCTGTCGAGTGCGCAAACATATTTTTCATACTTTTTTTATTCTTTGGAACTTTTTTTTTTCCTACACGAGCACGTGAATTCACGAGCAGGGGCACGAGCACTGGATGGCAGACGGACGGACGGACGGACAGACACGGCTAGTCCCTAAGGAGCTTCGCCCATAATAAGTAAAATTATATGAAAGCATGTGTTGCAATATTTCATTCTCGAAAGTAAAAATAGAGCAGCACTCCCTAGCATAGCACAATGTAAACAATTGGGCATTCTTAAGTCAGATGTTACGCCAAACCTTGATCTTTTATTTGAACACTTCAGCAGCACACTACCTCTAGATTTTATTTGGTAACATCAATTAATATACACGAAGGCCTGCTGTATTCGGGAGAATAATATATATATTTGTAACGTGATGGCCAAAAAGCGACAGCGTTCGGTCTAACCGCTCATTCACACTGGAAGCGGATCCGCGTTCGCCAAGCGGTTGCGAACGCGGTTGTATAAAGATCCAGTGCAATTGCACGCGCACTCGATGACATCAAGTGCGCGTGCAGTGCTGAATCGCCTGGCCGCTTTCGCAACCGCTGCGAACTTGCGGATAGTGAATGAGCAGTGGCTCCGTATTATATCCATTCGCGTTTCCTGGCACGCTCTCCCAGAGCGCGCTTCTTCTTCTTCGCCGTGGAGATATCAGCGATCATCACTATCCCCCAGGTAGCACCGAGTTCTGGGCCAAAACTTGGCTTTTGTCTGGGAGTTTAGGGCATTGAAAAGCCCGAAGAAGCCAAAGCAGAGCCAAACCTGGCCTCCCTTGGCAACAGTCTGGGTATTTTGGCCCTAATTTGCCAAACAAGTGCCAAATTTAGGCTTCACTGCCTGGTAGTTTGGCTGTCATCTGGTATCTTTGCGCCTAAATCGCCTAACAAATGCCAGAGTTAGGCTTAATGCACGGTAGTTCGGCAGATATTTGGCATTTTTGGGCCAAAATCGCCAAACTTATGCCAAAGTTAGGCTTCACTTTTGATAGTTCGGCTGTCATCTGGCACCTTCGGGCCAAAATTGCCACAGATGTGCCAGAGTTAGGCTTACTACCTTGTAGTTCGGTTGACATCTGGCATATTTGGGCCCAAGTCGCCAAACTAGTGCCAAAGTTAGGCTTCGGTTCCCGATAGTTCGGCTGTCGTCTGGCAGCTACGGGCCAAAGTCGCCAAACAAGTGCCAAAGTTAGGCTTCGCTTCCCGATAGTTCGGCTGTCATCTCGCAGCTACGGGCCAAAGTTGCCAAACAAGTGCCAGAACTAGGCTTAGTGCCTTGGAGTTCGGCTGATGAGGTATTTAATGTACGCGGGTGTACGCGGGTGGTCTTCATCTAAATTAAATATAAATCAAGTTTTATTCGGCTGGCCCCTTTATCTTATTTTGGGTGTCTCTTGATTTCTCCAGTCCAAAGGCGGGCTGAATGTTTTGGCGCGGCTGGACCAGGCTTTGCAAACGCAAATTGTGCCGGATGTTGTACTCGCGCGTAGGTACACACGCAAATATCGGGACGCGCCGTGAGACTGGTTCGACATTAAGGCGCGTTCACACCGGCGATGCGATCTAGTCGCGCGATAACTTTCATTGCAAAAGCGACCATCGCGGGCAAAAAGCGACGCGATTTGAGCAGTCGCTTGCTGACCCGACTTTTTGCGATGCGATCTAGTCGGGGAGAGGCTGAGCCAATCAACGGCGTTCGGAGCGAGAGTTCTTGAGAAGCGACTCGCCAACGAAGGCGTTGGACTCGCTCATCGCACACGCCAGAGTGACCATCCAATTTTTTTTTCGCGATGCGATTTAATTGCATCGCGCGACTGCTTACGTTTCCGGTGTGAATGCGCCTTTACAGAAAGTGCTGAGATCGAGCTAGCGCTGCGAGAGACTGATGTGCGCATGTCTCCTCAACAGATATCAGTATTAGGCGGCGCATTGCAAAAGCGAGCGTGGCTCTGTGCGTGTCTTGCATTGTGACTGAGCACTGTCAAATCCTAGCGATAACAAAGAGCGGAAACGACCGGGGCTCCGTGGCGCCGGTCCCGCATTACACTTGGGGAATTAAAATAAAATCCCGGAACTTGTACTATTTGAGCGTGTTGGTACTTTTTAAACATTTAGAAAGTGGAGACACATAAGGGACGATACATACAAGACAATTTTTCAACCTCAACAACATTTCTTTTCGGCTTCAAGCTCAAAGCCCGCCCGCTCCGTGGGAGTACAGGAAAGGAGAATCTTGAGGGAAGGAGAGGAAGCGGAGGAAGTGTACGCGATCCCCCTGTCCTGCGGGGCCAGGTACATTGCGCAAATGGGGCAATGCCTCAACGAGCGACTCCGAGAACATCAAATGGACGCCGAAAGAGCTGCTTCGGATTCTCAGCGCCCGATCGTCATTCACGGGAGAAAATATCCCGGCTGCGCCCCTAATTTTGCCGGCGCGACAACCATGGGAGGCCACTGCAAGCGAGTCGGGAGAGAAATAATTGAGGCCTATCGGATGGCGACAAGCCCGCAAAACATAAGCACCCCTTCTATTTCGCTCTCAAGAAAGGAGATTATCTTTCTGAGGCCCACAATGGAAGCCGAACGCTGACAGACTAGGCAAGGCGCCAAGGTCACCAACAGAAGCGGCCTTTCTTTTCATTCCATTCCATTTCATTCCAGAGAAGGGCTGGGATTCCCCCGTCCCTTATTTCCCTACTGTTGAACTGGCCGGCATACACTCCCTCCCCTGTAGCTTTGACTGTACAGCAGGATTTTTTTTTATAAGTTGTTTTCGTTCTTTTTTTTTTTACTCTAAAGCGTCGAGAATGCAGAGGGAGCTTAGCTGCTTTGTTGATGCCCCTTCGACCTCGCCTTTTGCAAATCCTCCCCGCCTGCTTTTGTGTCTTGGTGTGGCTGTCAGCGAGCGCGACAGCCGCTTTAAGCAAATCAAAAGGGTGGAGTGAAACGCGTGACCTCTCTACGTAGGACGCGTAGGACAAAAACGTTTGGACGAAAATTTGTCACGTGACTCTCTCTGTCACGCTGATGGGATCTCTGGGGCTGTTGTTTTCGCCGTTTGCCCAGTTATAGAAACAGGCGGGTCACGTAGGTCCGGTTTTCGAAATGCGCTCTTCAGTGTTCTGTTGCTTTCGTGCGTTGCAGACGCGGCCGTGTTTCTTTCACCGGCGTTCGTGGAATTCTTGTGATGTGTTTGCTGGACACGCTTCGACAAAAACTGCTCTTCGCCGACGACGAGACGTCAGTTGAATGTGCGCAACCTTCTTTCTAGAGAGTGTTTGTGGGGTGCCTGAGTTGGATTATGCATCTATCAAGGATTACATGATATCGCTCTTTTATTAGTAAGTACACTGCAAGCATGCTTCTGATAGTAGTCCTGCTTTCCTCTCAATCTCTGCGGTTTTTTGAGTGATGAGTTTTGCTTGGCATGAGGGCAGTGTTAATTCTATTTTGTAATTTGCTTTTCGTTTTACAGAGAAGTGTGACCTTTGTGAATATGTCGACAATACACTGTGTGTAATGATAGTGGTTTAATAAACTTCTGGTAGCAATCGAAACAATTTTGTTTGTCCGTATATGTGATTGGATATGCAACAAATGTTATGAAACGTACACATACTTGCACGACGTTCGGCACTACTTCGGCACTCCTGTGGCAGACCAGAGAAAAGCCAAACTTTGGCACGTCCCAAATACCAAAATTAGGCGTTGCTCTGGCAGTTATGGCTGAAGTATGGCACCAACTTTGGCGCTCCTCTGGCGGACCAGAGAAACGCCAAACCTTGGCATGCCCCGAATTTCCAGATTAGGATTTACTATGGCAGTTATGGCTGAAGTATGGCACCAACTTTGGCGCTCCTCTGGCAGACCATAGCAACGCCAAACTTTGGCATCTCTAAAATACCCAAATTAGGCGTTGCTCTGGCAGTTATGGCTCAAGTATGGCACTACTATGGCACACCTGTGGCGGACCAGAGAAAAGCCAAACTTTGGCATGTCCAAAATACCGAAATTAGGCGTTGCTCTGGCAGTTATGGCTCTAGTATGGCACTACTTCGGCACTCCAGTGGCGGACCAGAGAAAAGCCAAACTTTGGCACGTCCCAAATACCGAAATTAGGCGTTGCTCTGGCAGTTATGGCTGAAGTATGGCACCAACTTTGGCGCTCCTCTGGCGGACCAGAGAAACGCCAAACCTTGGCATGCCCCGAATTCCCAGATTAGGATTTACTATGGCAGTTATGGCTCAAGTGTGGCACCAACTTTGGCGCTCCTCTGGCGGACCAGAGAAACGCCAAACCTTGGCATGCCCCGAATTCCCAGATTAGGATTTACTATGGCAGTTAGGGCTCAAGTATGGCACCAACTTTGGCACTCCTCTGGCGTACCAGAGAAGAGCCAAACTTTGGCATGCCATAGGATCGCCCAACTAAGGCTATAGTTAGGCACCGTACTTTGGCACGGATGAGTGCCATGGTGCAA
>JAZHYW010068436.1:0-12684 GCA_037355805.1 Ixodes ricinus
TTACGTATTGCCTTAAGCATATTTTTTATTAAGTCAATGTCCTACTATCCGGTTTTATTGCTTTAAGCTTAAAAGAAATGCGACCGCTAGCGTTCGGATTGACATTCCGGTCATTGACAGTCGTCTTGCGTTGCTCATATTTTACAGCGAAGCTGTCTATGGCTGGGTTCTGGCGGATCGTCTCCGGCGACAGACCGAGCGTAGGCCAACACTCAAACGCAACGATGTATGCCCCACTTTATACTCCTCTGCACCGCCGCCGCCTCTTCCCGAGTCGTGTATACTCCTCGCCACGCGGGGCGTCTCTTCTCCCTCCCTGACATTGCGCAATGCCGCGCGCTCTTCGGCGGCCACCTTTGCGGCGCACTAGAGCCTGCGCCGTGATTGGCGTAGTCGCGCTATATTAAAACGTCATTGTCTCTACCAGAGCACCAGCTTCGCTAGACTTCCCTTTTGACGGGGTGGAAGGACTCTCAATCTTTAAATACGTTCTGACTACTTTTTCAGCCATTAGAATTCCTTACTTTTAATTTTAATTTCAATGGCGGTTTAATCTTTAAGCCCGTACCTCATCTGAAACATCATGCTTGATTTATATTTAATAACTGCATAAGTAAATTAATATTTAAAAACCAAAACACGCACACTATACTGACCACACATTCTAGAATGAAAACAATCTGTTTTGTCTTATTGCGCGCACAAAAGTGGCCACTGAACCAACCCGCTGCTCCCGTAGGACAGATCGTCTTCCACAGCTGGAATCGCGAACGCAATGGCTCATCGCGGATTGCGTGCTATGCTGCGTATTCCGGCAGTCGCCTCAAAACGACGATTGGGTATCGCCGTTAGTAGGCGCCGAGAAAGGGACAAACGCAAATACAGCCGGTCGCCGACGCAGTAACAGCAATAACAGCCGCCCAGGTGGGGATCGGTGGCCGAGTGGACTAGCGCACACCAGCTCGGAGCACGTGGAGCGAAAGCTCGCGCTGCTAGAACCCAGGGATTCTGGGTTCAGTCCCCACCCCTGCCCGTTTCGATATGGATGAGCATCGTATAGGGAGTATTCACTAGACGTCATATTTGTGGGTGCTGTTTAGGGCGCATGCTCAGAATGAGCTCACATCAATAGGCTGCAAAGACCGGCACGCTTGATGGTGCGGAATGCACGTTACAAAAGAACTGTGGAAGCTCGCCATCAGCACGCGCTCAGCATTCGCGCACACAGCCATGGCCGCCAGTAAATACTCCCTATATACCGGCGTGCGGTTGTGTATCACTACCGCAGTGATGCGCGTTAAAGACCCCAGGCCAGCGGTTGTACTGTACTGGCTAAATGTCTCATCTACAGCTGAGAGTAAAGTCGTCCGTTGAGGCAAACTACGTTCAGGCAGGTGTAAACACACACACACAGACACCACAGCCGCCTAAGCCTCGCTCTCCCAAGCTCGGGCTTGGGAGCGCGCGCTTTGCGCTTTTCACATCTAGCTTTCTTCGCTGGTTTCTGCAAAGGGATGCTGAACGAACCAACTACAGTGTCCATAATAAGCGGCGCACGATATTTCCACGAGCCAGCAGCCACCGGTGTGCGCGAGCACGCGGTAACGAAATTGACGTCATCATATCAAGCTTGAACGGGGATATGATGACGTCAATTTTGTTGCGTGTGCTCGCGCACACCGGCGGCTGCTGGCTCCTGGAAAGATTGTGCGCCACTTATTATAGACACTGAAATGTTTGGTTCAGCATCCCTTTAAGGTTGGTGCGCCACGTGTCGTGAAAATTCCAGACTAAACCGGAGTGGACACGGGAGCTCCTCATGTTAGGGGGATCGGTGGCCGAGTGTAGCGCCATTGCCTTCCCTACCTGCTAGCCGGACACAAACGGATACTAACATACAGACGACCCAAACCTCGCAAGGTGATTGGCTAATCGGTCTACGTTGCCATGGAAATCGCCATCTTGGTCCATTTAAATCTTCAAAGCTTCCAGAGGGTCGTTCTAAACCAGTCGCGCCAAGATCACCATGGAGCATCATCGTACTGGAAGCGTTCCTCACCAATATAAGAGTCTTTGGCACTCTGTATGCAATCAACTTATTAATCATGCCCATCTCCATGGATCTCTTACAATTATATTGTTCTTCTTGCGTATTTCAATACAGTAAACTTATTTTTCAGTGCCTCCAAGCACCGACACAGCATCTGGTGGTGGTACGAAGGTGTACGCTTGTTTCGCCGGTGTGTGGTTAGCAAAATCTCGGTATACAAAAAACGACTCCATAAAGCTACCCGTCACCAGCGAATCTAGATCGGCTCACCAAGAACGGAGGGGTCAAGGAGAAATTGCTCATTTCACGGACCAAGGGCTAGCGCACACCAGCTCGGGAGCAGCGTGGAGCGAAAGCTTGCGCTGCAGAGATCAGGGATCCTGGGCTCAATCCCCACCCCTTGCCCATTTCGATCTGGATGAGCATCGTACCGGCGTGCGGTCGTGTATCACTACTGCGTGGTGCACGTTAAAGACCCCAGGCTAGTGGTTGTACCTCACTGGCTAATTTCCTCATCTACAGCGAGTGAGTCGTGGCAACATTAAAAATGGCTGACAAACGACTCGTTGTATAAATATCCACACAACCCCAATTATTATTAGCTCCCCATGTTTGTGCCTCGACACCAACGTTTTCTAAACACTCATTATGCACCAGCTCCGGCGCAGCAGTATCACTGGCAGTAAACTTCGGTTCGTTAAAAAATTTATCAAAAAAAGTGTCCTTGGTACTCTGCGTGAGTAACCCGCAGTAGGCAGTCAGGCGCTGGAGTCACCTATTCAGTAGAAAGAGAATAAATATTTATTGAAAATAAATCGTTCAAAGTGGAGATTTAGCAGAGGCAGGACCAGCACCGACTGTCCCATACCATTAATAAAAATTATAAGCAGCATATAAATTTACGAAAGAAGAGTATGTATGCATATACAATACAATAATCATTTACTCGTGTACAGTGTCTAAAACTTGACGTCACAATAGGTCCAAGCATCCCTGGTTGCACGCACCGTCGTTGGCGTTGTAACACCGGCGATTTCAATGAGCGAACTATGCGCCATGCTTGTATTGTCGGAGTGTTCGGTAATATTGAATATCAAAGACTATTTCTAGCGGCGTGTTCCCAAATATTCGAGCTCCGGTTTGGTTTTCGCCTGAATTTGTCTGGCTTTCCTTTGAACTTCAAGTATTCCGCTCCTTCGAGCTTTTCCTTCAGCCTGATGGCGTTGAGCACGCAATTTCTGGTATTAAGGATCCACCCCTAGATCTCCTTGGGGGACTTTTAATGTTTGTGATGATTTCTCTAGGTTAATTTTAATGCGAAAGCATTATATGCCCCATTACGCGAAAATTCGGCGTCGTCGTCGGCGGCGTGACCAAGCGATGGTACAAAAAATGGCCGACGGCGCAAAGAGTAAAAATACGTAAAAAAATGCTCGACTTGACGTCATATTTCTCATGGAGGTTCCTGTAAACAAAGTAAATTAACGGCTTTGAAAAGAAAATTGGGTACAGCTGCAGCGGAAACAAGATTAGCACAAGTGACCGATGACCGGAGCGGCAAAATCGCGACACTCTGCGCTATTGTTCCCGAGCGCGCCGATAGCGAAAGTGCCTGCCACGTTCTCTGTCTAAACACGGGGTGGGTGGCCGGTGGAAAATTGAGGCATAAGATAGCTTTCGAAGTGCAGGCTTTAGGTTGGGCTGCTTTTTGCAGGCCAATCCCGCGTTGAGATATAGAACGTGACTGACACTCTCGCTATCGGCGCGCTCGGGAACAATAACGCCGCGTGTCGCGATTTTGCCACTCCGGTTATTGGTCACTTGTACTAATCTTTTTCCGCTGCAGCTGTAGATTTCGGTCTGGGTGAGAATCGAACCCGGGCCTCTTGGAGGCGAGAAGAGCACGCTTCTTCAACGCCCCCGTGGCTCCACGATTCTGGCTGACTAAAAGCTTGCCTAGTGCGTGCGTCATTTCGCACGTCACGTCGCAGCCATCTGGCTGACTAAATGTGTAGCCTAGTGCGTGTACCTCACCACATCTAGAGGAGCATGCATCAACCTCGCCTTCCAGAATAAGAACGCTGTGAATGACTTGAAATACATCTCAACGTACTTAACCGACCACAAGGCAATGGTCCTCTCAATTGACCTCATCCCAACAGCGCCGACACCGCCGCAACCGTTACGACGCGAAGATTACACGCAAGACATATATCCCTCTGATGACGAAGACATTGTCGCAACAGAAGATGATATAATCCCGACAGACCTACTGTTATGCATAAAGGATCGCATAGCTTGAAATAAAATGTACCATTCTGCATCAAAATGGTCCAAATGTTTTAGGTATATGGCCAACGTACACACACACACACACACACACAGCGCGCGCGCGCGCGCGCACGCACGCACACGCACACGCGCGCACACACACACCGAATTAGCAGAAGTAAGTTGAATGCATGTCGAAAACATCAATTGGAAACATTTCACCAAAGGGACTATAATGCTTTCGCATTCCCACATGTAAGCAGTCTGAGTGCCTCTGTCGAATTTTTTTATCCCAGAAACTAAATCATTTGGTGTCTCCAAATTTATTATTGTAGCAGCGTTCATGGAACAAAACTTGGACCAATCAGTTAAAACTGTATGTCTGTGTTTCTCAAAGGAATGTAATTTGGTGTGACTTATATAAATAGGTAGACGATAACTTCCCCTGGTGTCACAGTTAGTATACCAATTGGCCTGAGCTACCAAGCCTGCAGAGCAAATGGTCCAGTCTAGGCAACTCGTGTATCCGTCTCCTTTAAGGAATGTCGGATGTCCGTCGTTTAGAATGCACAGGTTCCTTGAAATAAGTACCGTCTAAAATTGATCCTCTCTTTGATGTATGAGAGCGTGCCCCAGGTTGGACTATGCGTATTGAAGTTTCCACACAATATGTAAGTTGCATCCAAAGAAACAATTGGGCCTTCTAGGCGTTGGAAGTCTGGTGTGCTTCCTGGTGGTATATATACGCAAACAACTATAAATCATTTCGTCGTTTACCCTGAGACTGGGGGTTTTTTAGAAGAGCAAAAGTGACAGAAAAACAGACAGGTCTCAAACTCAGCTACTAGTTTATTTCAACAACCTCCTCTTATATAGTCCGTTCTCGTCGTCACCAACCAATCACAAACGACCTTGTCCTCTGCACCGAGACTTTACAAGTTCCACACTATCACAAAAGAAGCGGCCACTTCCAACGTTTCCAAGTGAAATGTTCTATCAGACGATATGGCACACAAAGACTTCAATCAACGCCTTTGTGTCCTCACAATACACAGGACAACAGCCCACACCCACATCCCACTCAACACAGGTCACCTCCAAAATAACCCCACAAACAATACACACCAGACGGACACTTCCAACGTTTCCAAGTGAAATGTTCTAGCAGACGATATGGCACACAAAGACTTCAAACAACGCCTTTGTGTCTTCATAATACACAGGACCACAGCCCACACCCACATCCCACTCAAAACAGGTCACCTCCAAAATAACCCCCACAAACAATACAAAAAAAAAAACCTCTTAAAACTGTAAAAATTGCCTGCAGCGGTTCCCTATTTGCATGGAAGGTTGACTAATGCAATTTCCCAACGATCTAATCCTAATTGTTTCTCTTACCACCCTTTTAACATCGTTGCTCTCCTTAACAACTACATCCGTTCCAGACCAATCCGTTGTGCAGTTTCTACACTCCTCCAGATGCTTAGCCAACTCCGAATTTGCTGCATTATTTTTTACATTCCTTTTATGCTCTGTTAAACGTTCGTTCAAACACCGAGAGGTTTGGCCCACATACTTAAAACCACACGCCAAAGGAATCTCATACACCACGCCTACGCTACACGGCACCGACTTTTCCCTATGCGCCTTCTGACAGCCCCTCTGAACCGTTTCAAAAGGTGTCAATCTATCTAACCTAAAATCCGTGCTGAACACGACATCCACGCCATATTTTTTCGCACATGCTCTAAGATTGTGGGACACTCTCGTGACAATACGGAACCACAGCGTACCTATTCCTGATTTCTTGCAGTCGCCCTCTTTTTCTCCGTGCACTGTAGGACAATTGCAAATTGATGTATACAACAGCATTGTATATGATGTATACTTCGGAAAATGTAGTGGTGTCGAAGAGATTGGAAGAATTCTTGGGTAGAGGTCCGAAGTACTGTGTAAACGTTAAGCCGTCTAGAGTCGACGTGTTTTCTGACATACAGTCAATCGCAAGGGTTGTGGATAGTGAGGAGAAACTTGCGTTTGTCGAAGATGCGGTAGGACGCATGGAAAAATTGATGGGAAACGCGTATCCCATTGATAGGAGGAATTTCAAGGATGTGAGAGCGGTGAAACAAGAGTTAGAAAGGAGTTCGTTAAAACTGTTGCAGACAGATAAAACAGGAAGGTTTGCAGTTTTGCCTGTACAGGCCTTTCAGAAGAAGTCGGAGGAAGCGTTGGGGTCATTGTTTAATGAATGGAAGGGAAATATTGGGAAGCTGAGGAAGAGCATTTGCGAGGTTTTTCTGGAGGAAAGCATGGAAGAGGTAGCGAAAAGCGTTTTGAAACCGTTGCGTTCAACGCTCAACCTAAAATTCTTTTTGAAGGATCACAAGATTGAAATGCCCCTGCGTACCGTTGTTAATGAAAATGGGACGTGGCAGAAGGTGGTTTCATGCTTCTTACAGCGGGGTTTGAAGTTAGCTAACTTGGAAAAGTCAATTGCCTTAAAGAACTCTAGTGAGTTGATTGAGGTAATGGAAAAGTTTCACGGAAGGAAGTGCGCGATATTATCCATGGACATCAAGGACCTTTATTACTCTTTAGAGAAAAGCAGACTAATGAATAGAGTGAGGATTGCCTTGGAAGGGAACCTTATTAAGTTTCAATCAGGAACAGGATTAGCGGTGGATAGTTTTCTTTCGGTGCTAGACCTTTATTTAAAGTCGACGGTATTGGAATACGAAGGTCGCAAATTTGTGCAAAAAGAGGGAGTCTGTATAGGTTCGTCTGTAGCGCCTTTGTTAGCGGAAATTTACTTAAACACGGTGGACCAGCAAGTGTATGACAGGATAGAAGAGTTGTCTCCGAAGTGTTTTGTGAAAAGATTTGTGGATGATATCTTAGTTTGCTCTGTTCAGGAAGGGTTGGACCAAGTTTTAGAACAAGTAATAAGGTCAGCGGCGCCAGAGTTGAGATTCACGGTAGAGAGGCCAAGGGGCGAGGTCCTGCAGTTTCTCGACCTGCGTTTACATTTGGAACGAGGTCTTTGTTGGGAGTATGGGAAGGTAAACCCAAAACCGGTTTTGTCAAAGAGTAGCTGTCACTCGAAAAATGTAAAAGCCGGGGTAGTCAGATCGTTGATTAGTAATGCTTTGGTGAGATCATGCATGCATTTCGGACCGGAGGCACTAAAAAACCAGTGGGACAGACTGGTAATGGCAGGATATGGGGAAGTGTACATCAAAAGGCAGATTGCCCTACAGTGCAGGGAGAAAAAGAGGGCGACGCAAGAAATCAGGAATAGGTACGCTGTGGTTCCGTATTGTCACGAGGTGTCCCACAATCTTAGAGCATGTGCGAAAAAATATGGCGTGGATGTCGTGTTCAGCACGGATTTTAGGTTAGATAGATTGACACCTTTTGAAACGGTTCAGAGGGGCTGTCAGAAGGCGCATAGGGAAAAGTCGGTGCCGTGTAGCGTAGGCGTGGTGTATGAGATTCCTTTGGCGTGTGGTTTTAAGTATGTGGGCCAAACCTCTCGGTGTTTGAACGAACGTTTAACAGAGCATAAAAGGAATGTAAAAAATAATGCAGCAAATTCGGAGTTGGCTAAGCATCTGGAGGAGTGTAGAAACTGCACAACGGATTGGTCTGGAACGGATGTAGTTGTTAAGGAGAGCAACGATGTTAAAAGGGTGGTAAGAGAAACAATTAGGATTAGATCGTTGGGAAATTGCATTAGTCAACCTTCCATGCAAATAGGGAACCGCTGCAGGCAATTTTTACAGTTTTAAGAGGTTTTTTTTTTGTATTGTTTGTGGGGGTTATTTTGGAGGTGACCTGTTTTGAGTGGGATGTGGGTGTGGGCTGTGGTCCTGTGTATTATGAAGACACAAAGGCGTTGTTTGAAGTCTTTGTGTGCCATATCGTCTGCTAGAACATTTCACTTGGAAACGTTGGAAGTGTCCGTCTGGTGTGTATTGTTTGTGGGGTTATTTTGGAGGTGACCTGTGTTGAGTGGGATGTGGGTGTGGGCTGTTGTCCTGTGTATTGTGAGGACACAAAGGCGTTGATTGAAGTCTTTGTGTGCCATATCGTCTGATAGAACATTTCACTTGGAAACGTTGGAAGTGGCCGCTTCTTTTGTGATAGTGTGGAACTTGTAAAGTCTCGGTGCAGAGGACAAGGTCGTTTGTGATTGGTTGGTGACGACGAGAACGGACTATATAAGAGGAGGTTGTTGAAATAAACTAGTAGCTGAGTTTGAGACCTGTCTGTTTTTCTGTCACTTTTGCTCTTCTAAAAAACCCCCAGTCTCAGGGTAAACGACGAAATGGTTGACTTCCACCAGCTAGCCTGTACTATGACTCTTTTTTTAACTATAAATACCGGGCCAAAAATGCGTACCTTTCAAGCAACAAATTCTCCAGAACTATCAATGTCGCTCACAACTTCTAGTGATGAAAGCTCGATGTTATACCTAACATTACTCTTGAGGAGCGGAGCTGAGCGTTTGAGGGATATACAGTGATGTCTCCTTAATATGGACAGATTCGTTCCCTTAAAAAATCGTCCATAATGTGAGTTGTCCATTATAACGAGAGAAAAATGCATGTATTTTTCCAGTTTGTCCCCGAAAGTGGTGTCCATATAGCGGGGTATCATGACTGTAGCACGTAATCAGACAAGCGAAATTGTTCGGATACGTGGCCTTCACAGATAGCTAAAACCGGGAATTTGTAGCGACTGACAAAATCTTTGAAATTACTGCGTTTTGGTATTAGGTGACGTGTATTCCATTGTAAAAAAAAAAAGAAGTGGCGTAAACCTTAGATAGATAAGTAGTTGAATGCCGTTGAGAAGTGTTTCCATGGCCAACGGAACTTTGACGGATGATTTGAAACCAATGTTCGGGTATTCTTTGATAATTTATTTTATGACTTCCAGCATGAGACGTAGCAACATGTGAAGGATGCCTTTCAGGCTGCTTTCTTGATCTGAATGGGCAGACTCCATATGACGCGCGGGTTTAGAACTAGTACGGCATCGATTATCCACACGGGAAAGCACTTCCTCTTTGGTATCTGCAGTTGTCTTCGAGTTTTGTGACATGACGTGGGAAGTTCCTTGTCCTGACTCGTGATCCGTCAGTGTTGTATTGGTGCCGCTAGGAATTCCTTGCAGAAAATCGGAAAAGGTAGGCCATGATGTTTCATTTAGCGTAGTTATTCTTTCGCTTGGCTTGATAACATCCAGATTAGGAGCTGGAGCTTTCACGTGAAGTAGACTTGCCATAAAAAAGTTCATATTTCTTAGCAGCATGCGTCGCTTGTTTTCGTATACAGCCTGCATAGGTTGATACATGGCGCGAGCCGCAGTTCGCGCATTGCGGTTCACGTGGTGTCGGGCACTCTTTCTTCTAATGCAAACCTGCGCAGATCTTGCAGCGACGGAAGCTGCGGCAGTCGTGAGCCAGATGGCCATATCGTTAGCAGTTGTAGCATTGAGTTGGTGCCTTGCAGGGTTCATGCACGGAGAAACTGTGTAATCCTTGTTTGATTCGTGCAGGTAGTTATAGGTCTTTATGGATATTGAGGATTACTGTTGCCAGAGGATGTTGTGTTACGGGCCATCTTCCCGTCCTTTGAACTTCATTTGCCGGTGTGCAGAATGACTCCGCCATCTCATAGGTATTCAATGAGTTAACCATCTCTGTAGATCAAGTGGCACACCTCAAATTTTCCAGAGATTCTCTAAGTACAACTGTGGTACACCGATATCCAACTTGATTCCCGCGAGGGCATTTAGGTTTAGCAAAATTATTCGCTGCTTTAGCGGACACCACAGTGACATTTAGTCTTTCATTTTTCTCAATGCATTGAGACGGGACTTCCTATTGGGATGCTGCGACGATTTCTTGCGCCAACCTATTAGGGTTGACCTTCTAGAATGGCTGGGATGGATCATTCAGTTTGAACAACACTGGAATTCAAGCCTTGCGAGCCTTCTTGTAAATCATTTGAGTGAAAGGTGCCTCCTCATCGGTGATGGACTGCTACTGTTTCACGGATTGAGGAGGTGGCTCTTGATACTCATCAGCGCGCCGTTTCCTCGGTGGGATGTGACTTGTTTGGGCAAGGCTTGAACCCGAGTCATGGGATATTATGGTTGCTACTACCACAAGGTTGGGGGGGGGGGGGGTGCGTAGAATTGTTGACGAGGCATGTTCATGCGGTACATGGCCAACCGGGCTGAAGACAGATGTCATCGCCACAGCGGCCGGTAGTGGTCACTACCGGCCACTGTGGGTACTGTCAGCTGTCATAATGGGTATAAATATTGAAAAACTTGCAGAATGGTAGAAAGAACATGTTGCTTCGATCGCACTTCTTCTTCCACCCCTATTCAATACCGCTTATAAGGTATTCCTCTTTCTTCTTCTTTCTCTGAGCATGTATACAGTTCTGGCCATGACCGGTCGTAGTTCTGGCAATAGACCCTTTCACAAATTCAGTGCCATCTAGTGGTTCAAATATCAGTCTAAATTTCTGTATGCTAATATCGTTTAGAATCTGGTACATATTTGCCAACGAGCGAACGTGCGAAAGTTGCGATTTTCTTTGCTGTACAGTAAAGGGCTGTTTGATACTCCGACGTTGAGCGCAGTGAACGCAGCGTAGCGCAGAACTCGCGCCTTTCATTGGCGGGCAACCAGAAACTCGATGTCTGCGACCAACCAGTACCTGTGCGCGCTGCGCTGCGACACGCCTGCGTCGACGTTACGTTGGAGTAGAAACGTACCTTTATTTCTCTATTTGTTTCAGTTGCGACGGTGTGTACCACTATGTACAAGGCGCTTGGTGGAGTCAAACTCTTGATAAAATTTACCATATTTTATTGCCATGACATGTTTGGGGCGTGTCGAAGTCAAGCATTCCAAGGTTTTACATGACACCCTCAAATACGTAGCGCGTAGAAGCTTATAAGTCTCGTCACGGTTACATAGGAGAATAATGCAGCTCTGAAATTTTCAGGCTCCGCTTCGGTATTCTTTCTTCACTAGTCATTAAAAGGGCGCCACTAGGATGTACAGATAATATAAACCTAAATGATAGTTATTGAAGTTTCCAGACAGAATTTGGAAAAAGGTATATTGAAGGCGTGTTGACGCAGAAGCTTTCGACTGCATTCAATCTCACAAACATCTGCAACGTTGACAAAGGCCCCGGTGCGAGCGCGTGACTTTGGAAAGTTCGTTTTATGAGCGAATGCTCGTAGAAACAAAGCCGTCGGCTCGGCTAAGCTTACGCGCATTTACCTTTGTCTGCGCCGAGTGAATTAGTGAAATAGAGAACGTGGTTGACTACGCAGCGGGGACGTCTGTCGCGATGCAAATGAGAGTTACCGGGACATCCGTGCTTTGTGTGAAGCGTGGCTACCAATGTAAGAAGTAGAATATCACGCGGCACACGAAGCATGAAGCAATTGTATCTCGAAGTATACACCAACTCAACTCTCTGATGACACCCGTCTCCGGTGGCGCTGCTGTTAGTACTGCGAATGCGCAGTACTGACAGCAGCCGTCATTCGTTGAGGTCGGAATAAACAAAAGCACGTAGTGCGTTTGGAGGGTAGACAAACGCACGGGGTGCGATGGTTGCAGACGAACTTGCGCACCATATTGTTAGCAAGGTTTCTTTTTTCGAGCTAGACTTCGTTTAACCTTACGTTACGTCAAAGCGCAGCGGATACAAGTTAACCGGGCCAACCAAGCAGCGACACAAACACAGCGTCGAGGCGTACACCATCACTATGTGTGTGTTCTATCATCGGCTAAACCAATCAACCAGAGTTAATGCGCCGTGACCTCGCGCTTTTAATTTGTGCCTTTATTTGTATGTATTTGTGCCTTTATTTGTATTTGACTACGCTTTGACTTACGGTGAAACAAAGTATATTTAAATTATTGTCTCGTATAGCTTAAATAGTCGCTCGGTTGTTCTAGCTTACGTTGTATGACAGTGTACTTACCACTCACACTAGATAGGCCTCATGCGATTACTTTCCTGCTGTAAGACGCGGGGAGCCCATCAGTGCTCTGTGCGGTAAGTAGATAATGACAGAGTTCCGAATAAAATTAGACTTAAAAACTGTGATATGCGCAGAAAACAAATCTATCAATAAATGCCTGCGCCTGCGCAGTGCGGACATCTTATTTTTTTCGATATATCTTATTTCAGTCCTTTCCTAGTTTGCGGCAATTAGCTGCCTGCGTGTTCTAGAGAAAAATTAGCGAGCAGCCTTTTTTATGGCTCATCAATCGAACGTTTTCTGGCGGAGGAAGCGTTGTACGAAACTTGAAA
>JAZHYW010068438.1:0-16543 GCA_037355805.1 Ixodes ricinus
CACGTATTACAACAGTAAAATAAATGCTTTCAGCACGTATACATGGACGAATGCACCTATGTGAAGAGCACACTTTCGGATGAACTTTTTGCTTAAAGTAAATCTGTAAGCGGTTATATTTGTAACTCCAGACCGGCGCAGAAGGTTGCACGTATCCCGGATCGCTTTAACTCTCTGCGAGCGTCCTTTCAGCACAGCAGAGTCTACTGTGAACAATCAAAGCGAGGACGCTCTTGTCGGAGAATATCAACGAACCTCTTTGCCGTCATTCAGCTGAAGAAATAATCTGTGAGTGTAAATGTGTTTGAACTGTTCTCAACTAAGTGGCGAAGTTTATTCATAATTAAAATTGAATATTGCGCCGTTTATCACATATTCAGCAGAGGCAGAAACAAATATGTATGTAATTTTCATAATAAAAAAACTATTTTGCATGAAAATAATGAGACCGATTAATCGATTAATTAATCGACTAAAGGAAGCGGATTAATCGGGTTAAATGTTTTAATCGACGCCCAGTGTTACTATCCTGGCGATCAATGTGAAGATAATAATAGTTTTATGTGTCCACAAAGAGCACTAAGCCTAAAATGTGTGAGATGAGTAAGATGAACTGCCTCTCTTTCAGGGTGGTTACGCTGATTGAAGGGGCTCGTCACTCAATAGGCACATTTCGCTATGCAAACCTGAGTTTCAGGAATGTACCAGAGTATTCATTATTTTTTTAAGTTCATTATGGATATGTAATGAAGGTCGTACGACCCTTGGATTTTCTCCTGAGAGCGTTGAAGATTTTTTTTATAAAACTCCAAAAATATTACAAATTCACTGCTTTAAGCGCATTTTGAGGCAATTTTAAATTAAAATATGATGACAAAAGTGACAAAACGAATGTTGGTGCCTACTAGAGGTGTCTTTTATCTCAATTTTCAGACCCTGACGGGAAGCATAAATGTCTTCGTATTTGCGTATTTGTGTAAATGAATTTGACAAAGCTGTTTTCGCAAGATTCAATTTCAATGGGTTCAACTATATGGCAACCACAGCACCAAATGCCTAACGAATTCCCCAAGCCAGATCATTTGTTGTTGCTTTATACACGAGCTTGAGCGGACGGCGACTCGCGGCACGAGTCCTTTGCTTGACACCACCCAGATAAGTTTTGTTGTTTTGCCGGAGAATGGTCTGTGTGAGATTTCTTTCTGCTGCACCACACAAAAAATAGGACCAATGGGAGGTGACGCATGTGTGACGTAGTGATGCCATGCCAACGTGCTGTGTCTCGCGGCCGCACGACGAGCTTTCACTTTTTTTGTTTTAGAGTGACCGTGACCGATGCCACGACCTATGCAGCCAATCTACACTCTCAGAAATAGAGGATGTACGGGAGTACACCCGTTGTCCCATATGTAACACCCCAGAACTACATTTCGACGTTCTGTCCACCCACGTTGAGCTGGCGATACCAACTTTTACGAGCGTCTTGATAGTCGAGCGATACAACTTATTAAAATAGCTAATCTACTCATTGAAGGCTGCAGTAAGACAAGCAAGGTTTTTTTGGACCTGCTGTAAACCTCCATGTTTTTGTGTGTACTTTTAGTGTGTGTGTGTGTGTGTGTGTGTGTGTGTGTGTGTGTGTGTGTGTGTGTGTGTGTGTGTGTGTGTGTGTGTGTGTGTGTGTGTGGGTGTGGGTGTGTGTGTGTGTGTGTGTGTGTGTGTGTGTGTGTGTTATTGTAGTAGTTTGATACGACCATTAGCTACTTAGTACATTGTACCCAACAGCTATCAAGCAGCTCGTCAAAGTTGGTATCGCCAGCTCGAAGTCCGTGGAGTGAACGTCGAAAATGTAGTTTTGGTGTGTTATATAATGGGACAAGGGGTGTACCACTGTACACCCCTATTTCTGAGAGTGAGCGGTAAGAACGTACCACGTAAAATTGCGTTCCACGAGTCCCTAGGCCAGACCCAAGAGTCACAGGCCTTCATTGAAGCTCCTTGTTGCGTATGTTTGTCTGGCAAGCGATTTTATATCATCAAATATGCCAATGCATGAGCCTGTTCCTGGTGCGACACTTGGAAACAAATGGCGGCGCAGCAATAAAATGCGCGGTAATGGAGCGGCCACTGAAAGGAAACTGCGGTGCGGCTCTCGCTCGTGGTCTCGTGGCAGCTGTCTCTCGCCTTCTCCAACAGTGGTTGTCGCTGAAACTCGGCCCTCCGGGAGGTGCGTGCTGGAGTGTTTCCAGATGGAGTGGTCGTAGAGTAAGTAGGTCGTGCCTTGAGTGCGGTTTAAATCTGTACACGTGCTTTCTTCACTGTTCTGAAATGATATAGAAAGCAAGCTGGATTGGAGCCCTCGGTCGCTGCGCTCGGATAGCTCGCTCCCGTTGGTCGCTGCATCGGTTTTGAAAGTAGAGAGCGTTGCGCGAAGTTGAGGCGTTGAGCGTTGTCACGACATCACAACGTCATACACGTATCGTCTCATCGTCTCAGACAAGCCTGTAAAGAACTTCGTCTTCTTCAACGGTACGTCGTCACACTCGAATGGCGCCAACTCACTAATTGGACCCGAGCCCGACGCTAGGCGTCTTTCCACGCGTTGCCTGGCCACGACTTCCAGACGAACGTTGACACTGCGCTAATGACTAATTTGTGTCTGCACTCTGTCTCCATGTTTTGACATCAAAATTCTAATACACAGGCTTAATTATTTAAGGAGGGTTCATTCAGACCCATTCTCTAGACGGCAAGAAAATCTTGTAGTTATCCGGCAAAACCGATCTCGACCCCGCTACGGTGGCTAGAGGAGAGGTGTCAGAATCGCTAGCGGTAGCTAGAGGACAAGGTCAGAATCGCTAGCGGTGGCAGAGGAAAGGTCAAATCGCTAGCGGTGGCTAGAGGAACGGTCAGAATCGTAGCGGTGACTGAGGGAAAGGTCAGAATCGCTAGCGGTGGCCAGAGGAAAGCTCGCATCGCCGAGCGAGACAAGCAGCAGCCGGTCAGGATGCAGCGAGTGAGTATCGCGCGACGCTAGATGCGTCGTCCGCTAAAATACTTCTGAAACTTAAACTACCTGAGTTGTGACATGTGGCCAGGCGCGAATGCAGTAATTTCCTGAGGGGGGGCGCGCGTGTTGGTCACGCGTACCATATGTTTAGGAACCCATCTCCCTCGTTTCACGCCCTAAATTTACAATGCAGTAATCGAGTAGATCAGGACCCGCTCTATGATCCGCCCATGCATGTGGCTAACGTAACGCAAAAATAAACCTATTGATGTTTTGGTCGTCGTTGTCGTCGTCAGGAGCGGCAATCAGACAGGCTTCCTTTCTCGCTGATACGCACACCCTGGTGCATCCGGGAGCAAAGTAGTGCTTTGGCCGTTTTTTGCCATCGCGGCGGCATGGACGCACGGAGCAATCTTTCCGGAAAGAGCACCAGAAACAAGTACTTCTAGAGACGCGAACGAGCCTTTCCCGGCGCCGCATCTGCAATAGACATCTTAGAGTCGATGAGCGCGCCACCTATCGTCATCGTGATATACTAGCGCGCCGCCGCACACGGAGCATTCTGCGAGATTCTGACACCTCCCATTCTAGCCACCGTAGAAGCGCCGGGTGTAGAGCTACGGCGCGTGCCGCGCACCATTTGCTTGGCACAAATGTTTAGCACACTTTCCCTGGCTATGATGCCAAGGCTACAGGCGCCCGTGCAGTCGCATAGCTTTCAGCGCCGCTGAAAGCTGTAGACGAGCGATCTTCACTTCTGCAGGAATACACCGCGCATCAGCACGCTCGCTCACGTTGCACGACCAACAATAAAATGCGAAATAAAAATAGGAATTACAAAAACGCCCAAAGGAAACCGATTGTTAGCGTTTTGATAAAACGCTAAATGGGGTCAACTACGTTGTGGCTTTTTGTTTAACGCTTTATTAGACCTGGTGAGCAGATACTGAAAGACGATTATACACCTTTTCTATGTTTACAATAAATCACGGCCAAGACTGCTATGATATTTCGTCGTTTCAGGAAGTGCACAAACGCTATATTGCGTTTGTGCACACAAACATATGCACAAACGCTGAGGATTGCACCGGCCGGAAGCTCTTTGTTCACAAAATGCTGGGCTGTGAAGATCGCTCTGCTCAGCATGCGGTTTGCAGAGCTCAGAACGCACGTATGCGTCCATTGACCAATCTCACCAAGCGTTCGGCTCATGCGTGAAGCCGCTACAGTAAAATCCACTTATAACGATATGAATGATGTCCGAAAATCTGATCGTTATAACCGATTATCGTTGTATCTGGACTGCGCCTCTAAAGGTCCGAAATATTACCCTCCTTGCTCCCCGATGTCAAAAAGTACTCACCAGCATCGAGTCGATCAGGTTGTGAAAGATGAGCCGTGAAACATTATATTTTCTGCTTCTCGGAGACTTTAATAAGTATAGAATGAAATATGCTACGCATGCTTAAATAAGTCCGAGATTTCCGTTTGCTTGCACGGAAGCCGCAGCTTGACGATCGCGGTTTGCATCACATCGAGTTGTTGTGCGTACGCTGGCGACAGTCCTTTCGACCGAACAAAACCGCCTTTGCGGCAAGAATTGGCTCAGTGATTGGTATCGTTCTGGGTGCGGGTAGTCAAAACCCCTTGTAGAGGGCTTCTTCAACGTCGCTGTACAAAGGGCTCCGCACTCGCTTCCGATGGTCGGCATGGCCGCCAGTCCCAGCCTTCTTGACGGCGTCACCTGCTTTGAGTATGGTCGGTATCGTCGACTGCGACAGCTCGTACTTTTCGACAAGGCTCCCCACCTTGAAACCCTGACGCGAATCTTGCAGAATTTGTTGTTTGACGTCGAGAGAGATCGCTTTACGTTTCGTTGAAGCCATCTTGCGCAACGCCCAAAGCAACAAAGAAAAGCTTACAAGCCGCGGCGTACGCAAACGTCACGCACCTCGCTGGTTACGATGATGATGATAATGCTCCGCTTGAGACCGCACGCAGCGCCTTCTCGCGGAGTATTCGATGCGCCCGTTCGCGATGATACTGTCCGATTTCGGCGACCGATGCCGATTTCGCCACCGTTTGCGCGGTGCATTTCTTCGCTTTTTTTCTTCTCGTTTTCAGCCCAATTTTTGTAATAAATACGTTCTAGGCGGACTAGTTTTATCGCTGTATCCGGTATATCAAGGATAATCGCATTGCTATATCTGGTTTTTTTTACATGGACAAAGTGCAAAAATTGATAGTTTCAAACAAACTGATCGTTATAAGCAATACATCGTTATATGTGGTATGGTTTTAAGTGGACTGCACTGTATAACTTTATTTCATAGGAGCCAGGCGGCAGTGCCCGAGACGGCTCGCGCCTTCTCGTGCTCCTCATGAGCAGAGCTCCAACGAGCTTGTTGCCCGTGCAGACTGACACACCGTGAGACTGACTAAAGTTCCCTCGATGCATTGCGGCAGCGGTGGAGTAGCCAAATTGGCTTTTGAGATCGGTCTACTCCGAAATAGAGCAAAGAATGCGCCGTACGTACACACGCTGAAAATGGCTAAACGGTCAGAAGCTCTTTTCTATAGTACGACCGTTACTCGTGCATAGTCTGGCATTACACTGCTGGCTCACATCTAAAGGCTGAGCTCAGTGAAGCAAAAATAATAGCAAAATTCGTACTGCAAAAATATATTACAACACGCCGCTGCGTATTCGTCGAAAACCAAATTTCATGCGATAAACGAGCGACGAAAGCCGCCAAAGCCAATGTCAGGGCGCCGGTTGCGTGAGCTACTTCATCTACACACAAATGACTCACTTGCAAATGCTGAAAACCACAGCGGACGGTATTTACTGGACGCCACATTTGAGGAACCCAGAGGCATGCGGTTTAGAGAAGCTCGTTTTAGCGAACGCCGTTCTACCGACCCCAGGTTATCGAAGTCCCTTTATAGACAAACACAGTTTATAGAAAATGTCGATGAGCCTCCTTTTAGCGAATTCAGCCGTCGCGAAGCGGCGTGTACAGATAAGTCAGGTGAGTTAACAGTTTTGTAATGAGCCGCCGCAGACTGCCGCCGCGGAGGGAGCGCAGCGGGGCTGGGTTAACACGCGCACCAGTGATACACACGCGAAGTAGGTGCTTTGTGACCGCTGGAGATCAGGAGTGCAGGACACGCGCACGCCTTTCCTGTATAAAGATTCGAAGTAAATAACCAAAAGAAAGCATTGACGAACGCGCGTGCAAGATGCCATTTGTTTTAGGTTTTTGCTTTGGAAAGTTACTACTGCTGAGGCCAGCACGTGCGGCGGTGACCCTTGATAGCTTGGGTAAGACAGCAAATGGTCTATTAGCGCCCCTTTTCGACAAATGAAATTTCTCTAAACTGAGGCTCTGCTTTCTCTAAACCGTGCTTCGCTAAAACGTGCCTGTTCTCTAAAACGTGCTTCGTTTAAAGCACATGCTCAGAACCAGCTGACATTAATTGGCTGCCGAGACCGGCAATCTTGACGATGTGGACTGCATGTTGCAAGAGAACTATGAAAGCTTGCCATCAGCATACGCTCAGCAGTCGTGCACACAGCTATGACCGCCAGTGAATGCTCCCTATTAGAGACGTGCGCGACCGAAAGCGTCGCTGTGGTCGGCCTTCCAGGACTGGCCGAATGCTGACTATGATTTCAACAAAGCATTTCTCATCGACAGAGAGAAGGAACTTGAATTTTGAGGGTGTTGGTAATGTTGGTCTCAGAGCGCAATGATTTCAAGCTTCCACCACGCACATTACAAACACCATCGAGACTTGTTGTTCGGAAGGTAACGACGTCACAAGAGGGAACCATAGGAGGGCGCCATCAAAACATCTCGCACTGCAGCCAATGCCATAACTACGAGAGCACGAGATCGCAGCTTAGAAATATTTTAGAGAACAAGCGTTCGCGCTAAAAGCCTATCTCAAAGCAAGGACCGCGGGCTAGCTCGCGCTTGCAGTTTTGGCTGTAGTCTCAGCTCAGGGGTAAACGGGGTATTGGCCTCGAGACCCAGATTGAATAGACCAATCTCACCAGCCAGTTTGACTACGCCACCACTGCCGCAATGTATCGAGGGAACTTCAGTCTTTCTGCATGTGCGATAACCTCGCTGGAGCTCTGCGCGTGTAGAGCACGAGACGGCACGAGCCCTCTCGTGCACTGCCATTTGCCTCTTGTAAACTATAGTTATGGCGGCGTCACGAATGCTTCGAACCAGGCATGTAGCCGGGGGGGGGGGGGGGGGAGGCATGGGGCTCGGGCTTTCCCGAAATCTTCCATTTTGCTGGGGGCCTCCTCTCCCCCCTCCCCCTCATACAGCATTTTGTCACGGGCGCCCCCCCCCCCCCCCCCCCCCGAAACAAAATCCTGATTACATGCCTGCTTCGAACTCTTGGTGACATCGTTCTATCACGGCCGCTTGATAAGGACTCCCCTTGGGAGCGGCCTGCCGTATGCCTCGCGCCGCCGGTGAGAGCGATAGTTCTACTTTACCCCGCAGCGCCAGCCGTGGCGCTCGTTATCGGCGAGAGAGGCGCAGTCCGCCCGGCGCGGCCCGGTGTGGCTATTTAGATTGTTTTTCGTGAAGCGGCAAGTCTCATTTGAAACGAGTGCCAGATTGCATGAATGATGTGACAAATCTGTGTCGAATAAAAGCACATAATTCTTTCTGCGAGGAGCTCACTCAGCTGCAGGCTGCGCGTTAGAGCCGCATTCAGCTGGCAGTATGAGCGAATTGTCGTTTTCTTGTTCCCGTCCCCGTTTCTATTACCACTGTAATGAGTTATAGTTGGATATAGCTAGGCCGTATAATTTCCGATTTTAACCGATGCTCGAGCACGCTCGAGCTGTGCCTTTTATTTATCTGTGAGGGACAATAAGAAACGGATTCCTCGTGCATAACTTCTGCAATATAAACTTCATTGTTCACGAACAGATCAAGGGAGTCATATAGTTCGCAAGCGGAATACCTTTCGGGAAAGAGGCTTCCGCGAAAGTCTCAATATATTCTCTAGAGAGCTGTTTAGGTCACCAGCCGAGTTAGCCAGAAGAGGTCTGAGGAGCTTCCCGAGAAAGAGCTCGCAGAGTTCTTAGCTGTGGTACCGGTCTCTGCAGTTAGTACACCACATCAGCGGGCAGTCCATAAGGTGTGGAAGCTCAGCGCTCGAGAGAACCTTGCCAATCCGTCCAGAACGACGAATCTCTGCCGACTGTAGAGCCCTCTCGACAAAGGTGCAGACGAGCTTGCACGGCCAGACAGCTTCAGGTCGTGGATAGCTGAGTCCTCTTTGGTCAAGGCTAAACACGAACTGATTTTCTCCGTCACGAGATTCATTTCCCTTAAGTTACAGCTTGCATTCAGGACACGTCACCTGCAAAGTTGAGCGGGTTCTACACATTAGCCTTCCTTGCTTCAATCTGTCTTGAAATTCGTCGCAGGTTTGTCGCAGTTTTTTAATTCGCTCGTTCAGTCGTTTGGCTTGCATTTGAAGGCGGTGCGCGTTTTTCTTGGCATCTTCCATGAAGCCTAGCTGTCAAATTGAATGACGTCTGACATTCTTCCACTTCAAACTCTTTTTGCAGGCAAGGTTCAATAGCCACGCACTCATCAACAGCTGGTCTTCTTTCTGCAGGGGACTGCATTTTGCGTTGTTGGCTTCTACCGCTCGCATGCGACGTGGACGCGTTAGGTGGCACACGAACAAGCGTTCTGCGCTTCTTTGAACCTGCTGGTTGCATGTACAACGAATACAATGGGAATTGAGTCGGCACCGCTGTCGGTCGCAGCAACTTCCGCTTCATCCCTACCTTGTAGTCCTCCGCCTTAAAGGCCTATACGTACAACCTCGGCTTTCTGCAGGGAAGATAATCCACATAGCGCTCCCCTCTCCTAAGCTGCGAGGGGGAGCCAGGTTGGGGCAAGGTAAAACGTGAAGAGGATATAGGAAAGGAGGTGACGGGCAAAAGTGGAAAGCGCGAAGTGTACGTCGGCCTTTAAAATGAAGGGAGCACACGACGCTCCTGGAGCTTGGTTGCCACTGGCTGCCCTTCTCGCTGCCTTCTCGCGAAATGTTCTTCAACCAGGCATCCCAAAATTTCTCTCTAGACGGAAGCTCGTGATAGCAGAGTTCCGGATCTCTCGCAGCATTTGACTTACAACGCGGCACGCAACAGTTTTTAGGCATCGCGTGCTCCGTAACCCATCTGCACACTTTAAAACTGTGCAGAGACAGACAAAAGGCGGCTGTCTACGTCTCTTCTTTCTCATCCATCAGTGGTTATCGCCATGAAACTATAGAAACGAGCAAAAAAACGATCGAAAACACAAACCACACATGCGAGCACAGGGTAAAACTGCGATATTTTCTCCGCGCAAAGCGGTGCAAAGGTGGGGGACAAGCGATTTTTGCGGCCTTTTGCAACCGCGACAGCGCCTCGGTATCGGCGAAGCCAATGACGGGCAGATATTTTCTCTGGGTCGCGGAGCAAGAGCGCGTTGGGCGCCTTTTCTATACTCTTTTTCACCTTATGATGTACCGCAGGAAAGGCTACAAGCGCGAGCTCCTTGCTCTATAGGGCACATCTCGGCGGCACAAGCTCTCGTGCGTTAAGAGTAGCTCCCAACGCTATGAGCTCGCGCTTCTAGCCTTGTCTGCGGTACAACATAAGGTGAAACGGAGTATAGCTTTCAGCTCACGAGACCACTCGCCGATGTGCAGCGCCTCCACGGCAGATGGGAGAAGTTCTCCTCTCACGCGCGCTCTTTTGTTTTCGGAAAAAATCGGCAGGCCGCACCAACAGGGGGATCGAGAGGCCGTGGTTCTATTGTGTGAAAGCGTGCTTTTGTTTAACCATGGTTCTTTACGAGGCGCGTGGTGATGCCATCTGTCCGCAACGAGGGTAGAGACAAAGCATCCACACTAAAGAAACAGAGCACGGGCAAGTGTACAGACCACGAGCTTTTGGCAATTGATTCCATTGCGCGAGCGCTGCATTGGCGCCTCCCATGGCTTTGGCCTCGCGTGAGTAGCATTAGTTCTGTTCCAATTAAGTGTAAAACAAAGCGTAGTTCTGCAATACATAAGATGAGCCGTATCGATCAAATCTCGAGGCGAATATGAAGTATTTACTGGCGGTCATAGTTGCGAGCGCGACTGCTGAGCGCGTGCCGATGACGAGCCTACACAGTTCTTTTGCCATGTGCATTTCATACCATCAATATGGCCAATCCTAGCAGCCTATTAATATGAGCCCGTTCAAAGCATGCGCTCTAAGCAGTTCTCTCAAATATGGCGCCCAGTGGATACCACCTATTGGCGACGTGCGCGATCGACAGCGTCGCTGTTGTCAGCCTTCCACTATTGACCGAATGCTGACTATGACGTCAGCAAAGGATTTATCATCGACGGAAATAAGAGGAATGGAAGAGCTTGAATTTTTCCGGTGTAGGCAATGTTGCTTTGAGAGCGCAATGATTTCAAGCTTCCGCCATGCTAATTCCAAACACCATCGAACTTGTTGTTCGCAAGGTAATGACGTCCCGAGAGGGAACCATAGGAGGGCGCCACCAAAACATCTCGCCGCTAATACCAACGCACAAGATCAACAAAAATGGTGTTCACAAAACACGTCTCAATGGTTCAAACGCGGTTCGAACTTCGGAGCCAGCCGGAAATCGGAGCCATTTGTTTGACTATATTACTCGTGGCGGCCCCTGCCGGTTGTGGCGGACGCCTGTCGCCTCTACCTAAATCGCCCGCACGCCTAGATTTGACGTCGAACAGCCCGCGGCCTGAGCTAGCTCAAGCCCACCCCGAGCGCCCGACCTGCAAACGCAGCTGCGAGCGTGCAACTCGTTTGTTCCCAACAGGGTGCCTACATGGCTGTCTGTCTCAGGTTGAAGACATCCATTATTGCCCTGAATGTGCCAGCGCGTGACGCTCTCGCGCACTCGGTGCGTAACTTGGGCGGTAAAATGGCGTCTATGCATTAGCCAAAGCTACGAGCTCGAGCTGAGTGACACCGGATCGCGTGCGCTTCAAAAGGCATAAAAAACAATTGGGCGGAAAAATGGCTAAGATGTCACCACTCAAGCAAAAGAGCGCGTGTATATGAAGGCACTCTAGTTCCCAAAAAACACTCTGTGCCATCTAGGAAGAAAAGGCTACAATTATGTCGCGGGTGAATCCCCCTTAAAGGGGCCATGAAACGATTTTTCAACATCTTCTTCCTTAGCTGTAATCCTCAACTCAAAAGCGAACAGAGAAATCACGTGGTCGTGACATAGTAGGGAACCGGTGCGATGACCCCAATCTTCCACCGTGCTTTTTAGGGCTGCGGTCCCACGCCAGCCATCTTGAACAAGGCGTTAGTTCAACCAATAGATGGCGACACGCACCCGTGGGTGTAGAGTGCCTTCATACACACGCTCGCTTTGCTTGGTGGTGACAACTCAGCCATTTTGCGCCCAATCACTTTTTTATGCATTTTAGTAGCGCGCCAATATGGTGTCCCTCAGCTCAGGCACGTAGCTTTGGCTAATGCTTGGACGCCATTTTTAGCGCCCAAACCGCGCACGAAGTGCGGAGAGCGTCACGCGCTGGCACACTTAGGGCAACAATGGATGTCTCTCACCTCAGACAGACAGACATGTAGGCACCCTAGTGGGGTGGCCGAAACATTGGTTCACGGTGGGACGGCTCAAGAACCATCACGTTCCTCATGGCCTTGCTCGCGCCGCTGCCAGCTGTGCTCAGCTGGCTCAATAGACCTGTTGCTATATTACCCAAGCATCAAGGAGAATGCAGGGATTGGTGTTCCACGCGCCGCACGTGCTGGCCTCAGCAGTAGCAACTTTTCTAAAGCAAATACCTAAAACAAAATGGCATCTCTGCACGCTCGTTCATCAACGTTTTACTTTGGTTATTTACTTCAAATCTTTTATACGGGGAAGGCGTGCGCGTGCGGCGCGTGGAACACCAATCCCTGCATTCTCCTTGATGCTTGGGTAATATGGCAAATGGTTCTATAGCGTGGCTCCAGCAAACCCATGTATGCGAGAATGTCAGGCTGGGTATAAATTGTTCTCTGATATAGGGTGTATTCACTGGCGGCCATATCTGTGTGCGCTAATGCTGAGCACGTGCTGATGGCTAGCTTCCACAGTTATTTTGCAACGTGCACCCCGCACCATCAATATTGCCGGTCTTGGCAGCCTATTAATGTAAGCTCGTTCTGAGCATGCGCTCTAAACAGTGACCTCAAATATGGCGTCCAGTGAATACGCCCTATAGGGAGATGCGGTTCGGCGGTTGTCACGGGCTTTCGCAATAAATCTTACCAAGAAGGAATCAATTGTTGATTGACGTGTCAATATTCTTTCAATGAAAACTTCTTCTGCAGGAATGCACGCTCAGTAGACTCAATCTTCCAAGACACCAATGGAAGCGGACGTCAAGTAAACTGCTTCGCAATTTACGGTACTTACCTCACCATTATAATGACGACCGAAAAGTGACATAACGAAATATTGTGTTTCACGGGATCCGGAAGATTTTGTAAAGGTTGTTACATTATAGTTCCCAGAAAACAAACGCCGTTGCAATATTTTCGGAAGTACCGACACATATAATGTTGTAAGTACAGCTTAGGAGGAGTATGATGAAAACCATCAGAATAAATAGGAAGACGTTTATTTGCAATGAAGACGCTATGAATGAACGGCGTTTAGCGACGGCAAGTTATGAGCGTATGGGAATTTATAAGTTCACGTGATTGCTAACTATGGACATGCGGACAATGACGACCTGTTTTGTCGGGAGATGGAGTAGCGGTGATGACCTGATATCGGACGACTCGTGGCAGACGAACAAGCAAGTTTCTTCTCAGCGAATGGTAAGCGTCCAGTGTCAAGCACAGCACGTGGCTACCGACGTTGTCGACGTTTCGAACACTTACCGCTTTCGACAAAAGTGCTGGCACCTGGGCTAACTTTGTGGAAAGAGTCGAAGGCTTCCTCGAGTCCAGCGCCATCATGAACTGTAACTGAAAACGATCCACTATTCAGTCTGTGGGTGGCGAAACGTATCCGCATCTGCGGAGTCATGGTCGATGCGTACTCTAAGTGGTTGGAAGTTTACACGATGCCTGCCACGATCCGTACAAACGCGTCATTGACGTTCTACGCTCTCTTTTCCCTACTTCTGCCCTACCGAAAATACTTTTCTCTGATAACGCGCCAAATCTTGCTTCAAATAAAATAAACAAATCCCCCCCCCCCAAAAAAAAAAAAAAAACGGCATCAGGCATCACATTAGTGCACCATACCATCCTGCAACTAACGGGCAAGCAGAACAGATGGTGTGCGAAACGAAGAAAGCCCTCTTGAAGCTTACGGAAGAAGCAGTTCAGTGAAGAATCGCCAGGTTCTTGTTCCAGCAGCACGCGACGGTCTCATCTTACACGGTAAAAACACCCGCCGAAGCAATGTTCGGCGGACGAAGAGCCACACCCCTCGATCTCATGATACTATGGCCATGAATGAAGATCGAGAGATTCCCAGATCGGGAGTAATGGCAGATTATTCGGTCGGACAACTCGTCTACGTGAGGAATTTCAGCGGAAGTCGGGCCTTCCATGTAAAACTTGAGTAGAAAAGGCTCTATGGTTGACAAGAAGGTGTCATCCCTCTGAATACGTTGGATATCAATGCCCTTGAGTGTAAATATAACGAAATCACAAAACTCTCTTTGTGTATTGTGTAACTGCCCTTGTATTTGGTAGTAGAGGCTGTGGTGGTGATTTGGACCTTTCACACCAGGCTCCTTTTTCTTATTTTTCGCCTCATACTCCTTTGCGGTTTCAGTAGGCTTCAAGAATCTTTTGGAACGGGGACACTTTACGTCAACGAGGCCATTTGTTCCAAGTAGTCAATCAGGGAATGCTGCTAGAAATCCGTCCTTCATATTAACGAATAAGCCGCACTTCTGCACATTGCAGTTTTCCTGTTCCACGTACAGTTGTAAAGCAGCATCCTCATTGATTCTACCATATTCTGTTGCGGGTGAAGAAAGGTCTTTGGGTACACGATACTTGAAACAAGTCTGGCACTGTACGTTGTGGTTCGACACCCACTAATATCGTCGTCCTTATAGAGCCTCATCATTTAATCATTACCTCGTCACCTCAAATTGCTCTTCATCAACAGTAAGTACAATAGGCTACCGCCATATTACAATCCAAGAATTGAAAAATTGAGTCGTTCAATCCTTCAATATGTTTATTATTTATATAATGTTATTACGTTACATTACCTCGAGACGATCGACGTCCATCGTCGATCTTCAAATACTTATATAAGGGGGGGAGGGGGGGGGGGGGGGGCGATCGGTGGCCGAGTGCATGTCTAGCGCACACCAGCTCGGAGCACGTGGAGCGAAAGCTCGCGCTGCAGAACCCACCCCGCCCCTGCCCGTTTCGATCTGGAAGAGCATCATACCGGCGTGCGGTCGTGTATCACTACTGCGTGGTGCACGTTAAAGACCCCAGGTTTGCGGTTGTACCGCACTGGCTAAATTGCTCATCTACACCTGAGACACCAGACGCCCACTAAGGCAGACTAACTTCCGGCTGTATAAACATACACACAACAATTTGCAATTAGACGCACAATCACAAAGAACACAGCGTGCCGCCTCTTTTCTTTGGACCGTCTTTTTTTTAACCAGCGCAAGCTCGCGCGTTCTCTCTTTTGAGACGGTTAGAACTAACGTTGATTAGAACAGTCGCACATAAAACCCGCGTTTCTCCTACCCGGCCGCTTCCTCCTCTCATTATGTGTAGGTGGTTAAAACTAAATAAGCTATAATAATGGTGTATTATTCATATTTAGTTTCAGTTTCAGTCAGGGGAAAGGAGGTTCGCGGGAAGTAGGGCCAATAAATGAGCTGCGCTTAGAGTATCGGCACTCTCTTCCCGACAGTGTTGTGGGCGCCGCCATTTTGGTGCTTGTGCAGAGCAGGCGCAACTGCCGATCGTCATGATTCAAAATTGCGACTTCCTCAGCATTAGATTCGGTGTTAGGAAGCTCATGTAATATTGCTTTGCTTTGTCGCAAACTGTTTAAAGTGGAGGACGGAAAAGCGTTTCTTGTGATTTCAGATACAGCTTCAAATAACTGGCAACCATGATTTTAAGCCACAATATGGCCAAGTGTCGCTACTCTGAAGCGTAGCTTATTTAATGACACTATTCATGCCCTTGTTCAAGAAGCTTGTAATACCTGGAGGGGCCATGACGTGAGCCCCGTGGATTCCACAAGCCACTACCTTTTGACACCTGCCTCTTCCTCATTGTTCCCGCTAGTGCCAGTAAATTAGCTACGCTTCAGAGTAACGACACTTGGCCATATTGTGGCTTAAAATCATGGTTGCCAGTTATCTGAAGCTTTATCTAAAATCACAGGAAACGCTTTTCCGTCCTCCACGAATGTTTAAACAACCCGCGACAGAGCATAGCAATATTGCATCAGCTTCCTAGCACCGCATCTAATGCAGAGGAAGTCGCACTTTTGGATCATGACGATCGGCAGTTGCGTTTGCTCTGCACAAGACCCAAAATGGCGGCGCCCAAAACAATTTTGGGGAACGGAGTGCCGATACTTTAAGCGCAGCTCATTTAGTGACTCTAGGCATGAAGTGAACTCGGGTGTATTCTTTCCTCTTCGTCTTTATCGTTTATTGATTTCAATTATATCGAATAATGAACACTTTATATCACGCTACGCTTGTGTAATTATTTGTCTTAGATTTATTAACCTGACCCAGTACTTAAACCGTTCATTTATCGATAGTAAATCTTCAAATATATTTTCTAAATGTGAAGGTAAAACGACACGGAGATTGATGATGATACAGACGCCAACGCCGCCCTCGAAAATTTTTTGAACTTAGAAATCAGCAGTTTTGTCTGCCATCCGCCAGGTAGCGCAACAAAACACACCAAACAGTTTTTAATTGTTTTAAAATTAGCTAAGCTCTACAACTATCAAGAAACCAAAGCAAGATCATTGGGAAAATCTAATACATCGCAATGTATATCTATTCCATACAATAAATGTTATTAGATGCCAATAAATCTGTTTGATGTCCAAAAAGATGTGCGTCAAAAACAGGTAAGTTTGAAGGGCTCCCGGAGCGTTATGACTTTGAAAATAAAAAAAGCCACCGTCCACCTCTTGGGCAACTATTGTAGTTCTAAATGTTATAAAAGATTTTACCATAGTTTAATTATTTACTCAGCGGCATTTGAATTACCATGACTCGAAGCACAAAAGTGCTACGTTTGATATAGAATATCTAAACAAAAAAATTTTACACAACATTAAATTTTTTTCTGCATATTACCAATTATAAGCACTACATCTGTAGCTAATTTCATTGCCCTAGCGTTTGTCATTAAAAACATATTTGTGCTGGAAAATGTCAATTTTAGGGCAAAGCAATACATGC
>JAZHYW010068442.1:0-28397 GCA_037355805.1 Ixodes ricinus
ACTGCATTACTTGCGCCCTCAATAGAGGCAACATACAATTAATTTTATACTAATCCACTTGGCCTTCCATGCATTCTTGATAATGTAGCACGTAACACTCAAAAAATGGTGCCGTTTACAACTCTGTAATGCCGAATTACAGCCCAGTTTTGAGGAGGAGGAGGGGAAGGTACTTAGGGGATGGTAGGCCCTCCTCGTCCCTTTCCTCACCCTCATCCTGTTCGCTGCGCCTCTCGGCGTCGTCACCACGAGGCACGTGACGACCATCGACGAAGATTGTCACCGCGGATGCCACGTGATGATTATTATCGACGACCACCGCCAAACGGTGACGTCACCAGTGATTAGAGATGGGACAAAACGGCTCACTTCCAGTGAGTACGGAACGGCTTCAGCTCACTGAAATGAACCGGCACATTCTGAATCGCTCACCGGGCTCACTTCGGTGATCGGGTCGCTGGCGGAGCGAGCGGATCTTTTGAGTCAGCTCCTTTAAAGAACGAGGGAGCCGTGGTCTTTTCTGGGAGAGAAAAACGCTCCGCCTCTCGTTCGCTGATGCCGTGCCCGTAGATGTCCCGCGAACCGTACCGTCGGAGCCGGGTGTGGCCGGGTCCGCGGATGGCGCCGCCCGCTGACCGCTGCCGTTCGGAATCGATGTCTTACGATTCTCGCCGATCGTGCATCGTGTGCTGGTGCGGCGCTTCGAAGGTAGCAGTGAACTACTTATAACACTGTTATTCTACTTATGCACGGCATCCTTTTTTTCAAAGCCATAGACTGCATAGACACAGGTTACACTGCAACCTGTGCTATGCAGTCTAGTTATTTCGTATTAAAAAATTGACTGAATCGAGAGAGAACTGGTTCCCAAAAGAACCGTCGCTCACTTTTACTGAGCCACGGCTCACTCGCTCTTTAAGAAGAGCGGCTCAGGAGATCCGGCTCGCTCCTGAGAAATATCCATTCTACCAGTGATGTCATCATCACTGATGGTCGCCTACCAGGCCACGTCGGGCTTTCCATAACGCACCGCGCGGTCACGCCGACGGCGATACCATATGACGCCGCCTCGCTCGAAACTGGCGCCTGAGAGCCGCGCTCTAAAAAAGCAAAAAAATTAACCCCGCTGTCAACACTTCTGATAGACGGAGCACGCCAAATCCCCGAAAACACGAAACCTTAGCTACACATCTGCCCTTGACGTTTGGAACCACGCGTGGTGCCGGTCATGTGACGAGGACAATCAGCCAGTTTCACGCAGGCTTTCAGTATTTCTGCCGCCTGATTGCACGATGGAGCCAATCAATCAGCAGCGCAGTGTCATGGCGCTCATCGCCTTTTTGCGTTTGGTATGACTGACCAAACCAACCGCGCGCAATAAATTCCCATAAAATCATGTTTTTTGTTTTTTTGAGGGCGATTGCTTTAGCAGGGGACTGTGCACGCCCAAGACTACGCGCGTCGTGGCGATACATTTTCTCCGTTGCTTCGATAGGCCATATAAAGCGCCGGTTCAGACATCTCTGCGGTTGAGTGCGCTCTTGACTGCGTTGCGGCGAAGAACCGAAAGCGAGTCACCGGCGCATCTGTGCTTCGGGCGAAGCGTGGAATCCAATTCAAGGAATCTTCCGCGGTACCGCGACAGCGTGGACATCCTGAACCCGCTGCCGGAACGGGCAGCCAAACGCAGTCAAACGCAACTGTGTGCCGGGCTTAAAGGGGCGATGCAACAATTTTTTGAAATTTGCAAGCACGTTTAAAACGGAACCCCTGACGCTAATCACCCACATATAAGAACACGTCGCTTTTCACCCCGGGCCGCAATAGAAGTCCCAGAAAAAAATTGTTAGAAAACGAGCATCGCCCACTCCCCTCAACCCGCAGCCAGAACAAGAACAGGCCACGTGATCTGGAGCCGACTATATGCCGCCAATGTTGATCATAGCCACGCGCTGGCAGTCGGCAAGCAGGGGACACGCGCTGAGCTCCCACATTGTTATGGCTCGGCTATTGCTGTCGCTGCTATGTCGATTGGACACTGGCCACTACCCGAATGTTTTCGAGCTGTAATTATCATTATCGACGAGTGCCCATGCAATGCTCGGGTCCAACCTAACGAACCACATTCAAATATCGTCATATGGGTGAACCCTGATCCCCACTTTGACGTCATAAAATTTTGCAAAGGGAGAGATTGAATGAGAATTGTCGCTCTTGTCTTTGAAATTAGACCGCAACAAAGGAGTTTTTCGGCAACTGGCGTTGCGTGCGAGAATCCTTCACTCCCACTTGTGCCAAAGTAAGCTCGTGTACAGTTAAAAACATTCCAATTGAATATCGTTGCACAGCTCCTTTAAGGTTGTAGAGTTGGTTGCGGCCGTATACTCAAAGTGGAGCGAGGCATAGAGCAACCCACCTCGCTGACGTCACTCCACTTTGGAGGCGCTGCTGTCGGTACGGGCGTGCGCAGACGCTTCATCTCCTCCCGAATTCGGTTTCTGCGCACGGAGCAGCACCAACACCTGGTGTGGGCGAAGCGGGCTCCTGAAAACACTGGGTTGGCGTATACACAACGTGTTTGGACTTAAATTTTGACGCTATGACACGAGTACAGAGTGACAGCACGGATGGGACACGCGCACCGCGTCAATATCCGGTTGGAATCTGTGTCCCACTACTGAGTCTGAAGGCGTTCGTCTTGGAACTCGGGCTCAACTGTTAAGTCGGCGACGTTGTAGTGTGCAGATGTTTCATAAGAAGGAAAATAATTTCTACTCGACGGCAATGTTTCCCCGGAACGCGAATGATTTTGAACTGTGGTGAAAGAAACAGGCAGGAGACGGGCGTCCCAAACAACGTTCTATTTCGGTGGTGCCTAGTAAGGAACTCACCTTGTGAGAGCGTGAGCGTAGAGCTCACGCGCGTCTTTATCTCTTTTTTTATTATTGAGACTGGACGCGCTTAGCGGTGCGTCAAACTCCAAAAGATGTGCCTTTCCTTAGAGAGGAGGTAGGACGAGCGACCAAACCACACACATCCAGGTGCCAACGAACTTTTTTCTGTCGTCTTGTCGATATCAGGTAGCGCTATTTCTTGCACATGCCCTTACTCTATATGTGCCGGCTTTTAGTCTTTCCAATGCGCCGGCGTCGTTCTTGCTTTTGACACGCAGGAAAAGCGTGTCGCTTTTTTTTCGACCACTAGAAAAGGTCCGATATGATATGGGCGCAGTGACTTTTTTCTCGCCAGTCGTACAAAAACATGAGTGGCGTCTTGGAAGTTTTGGGTCACGTAGGGAGACTTCGAAGTTCCTTGCCGGGTAGGCAGACGGTCATAAATTGATAAAAATTTGCTTGAGTTCTTCTACATAGTCCAACTAAATTTGTTGTTGAGGCAGTTCCATTAAAAAAAAGATCTAATGGCAAGCTAAGTGCTGTGCCGTATGGAAGTTTGGTGGTGGAGCATCCTATGACCAACTTCAAGGCTGTCCGGATTCCAATAGGCGCAAGGAGAATATGACGATCCAATCTGATGGACCACCGTGAGCTAAAAGGGGCGATTTCAATGTCGATAAAATCGTTCAACCACCCCGTTCGACTGTGGGTGGTAGGCAGTCGTTCTCAAGGGGTTGGTTCCCAGCAATCGAGTGAGGTCGGCAAAGGGGCCGATTCATATTGTCAACCCCTGTCGGTGACAATCTCTGAGCGGGCAGCCAAAACGGGATATCCATGTAACGATAAACGCCTCAGCGACGGCGACGGTGGTGATATCGGGCAGGGGGTTGCTTCTGGCCATCGTTTTAATCTGTCGACACACGTTAGGATGTGGCGCTTTCCCTGAGAAATCGGTAGGGGTCCGACAAGGTCCAGATAAATCTTGTTGAAACGGCTGTCTGATGTTAGGAATTGTCGACTTGGTAGTACAGGATGCCGCTAGACTTTCGCGCACTCGCATGCGTTGCACGAACGCACCCAGTAACGATCGCCGGTTTTTATCCGGAGCCAGAAGTAGCGGTAGCAGAGGAGCTTCTAGGATGCTAGCCACACCCGGATGCGACAAGTAATAAATCACTTCGAAAAACGGCCGTCGCAGCTCACTTGGTACAAAAGGCCTATGGTAGTCGTTCCCGTTGATAGGTCGCAATCAACGGTAGTGCGTTCTGGAAAGCTTACATCCCGCAGTTGCAGTGACGTGGATGATTTCCGTAGCACATGTAATTCTTCGTCGGTGGTCTGTAGACGGGCCGGCAACTCTAAGTTTACAACAGAACAGGGTGGGGTGTTGACGGCGTCAATCGAAGAGGAGGTGTAATTGGGTCGTGGGCTCTTCAGGTGACTTGCTAGCTATGAGCAAATCCTCTACAAATGCGAAGACTAAACGTAACCCTCGCGTGACAGCGCCGATGAACCGTTGGAATGACTGAGCCGCATTTCAGAGGCCAAAGGGCATGCGGAAAAGTTCAAAAAGTTCAAACGGTGTTGTGATACCTGTTTTCGAGATGTCCTCTTCGGCCACGGGAATTCGGTGGTAAGCCCGTGTCAGATCAATGTTTGAGACAATCTTTGCGCCTCGTAGGCTCACCGTGAAATGCTGGATGTTAGGTAGAGGCTACCTGTCCGGTACAGTGTTTTTATTTAGGACACGATAATCGCCACCTGGCCGCAAGTCTCAATTTTTCTTTGATACCATGTGTAATGGAGACGCCTAGCTGCTAGACGAGGTTCGGATAAGGCCAAGGTCTAACATGAACTCGAACTCTTGGTGAGCATCGCAGAGTTTCTCTGGGGCTAGACGGCAAGGAAAACAGCAAACGGGTGGCTTTGTCGTTATGATGTAGTGTTATACGTCATGCGAGTCGGGTTTTGTCCAATCAGGTGACTGAGTAAGGCTCGCAAACCTACCCAGCGAGGTTTTGAACGCTTCTATCGGGATCGTGCAGGCAGAGGTGTGGACTGCATTGTCATCTGTTCCGATAACATAAATGAAAAGTCGCGTGGTAGAGTCCACGGTCGCCTGCTTCTGACATCCACGAGGAGTTTGTAGTGGTTGAGAAAATCACACCGAGAATTCCTTGACTGACATCGACCACCAGAAAAATTCACCGGAAAACCCGCCAGAGGCCGAGTTTAAGGGTGATCGACTTGGAGCGTGGCTGGCTTCCTTAAGGGAGCAAATACGCTGCCACAACCATTGGTCCCCTAGTGGAGCAACGGTAACGGGAGCAACCTTTGCTCCCCTACCGTTAGCCCCTCAAAGTTTAACCCCCAAGACTAACTTTTGCACCCTAGCATTTAGGCCACTGGGGCTAAAATGTTGCGCCATTACCTTATTTATCACTGAATAGTGCCCTTGGACACCTACATTTATCACATGATATAGTGCCACTTGGACACGTTCACATTTGAACAAAGTTGATTTTACATCTGCACACGCATTATATATTTTAACACAGACAAGGAATTAGAACACAGACGACACACGCGACGACACGCTAGTTCAATCGCCACACACAAAGGCTACCCATGCGCCTTTTATAGTGATCATTTAAAACGAGCCGTTTGGTCAGTGACCATCTCAACCGTGAACGATGTTACAAATATGATGCTGCTTTCGCACCAATATTGTTCTCCAACATGGTTGCTAAACTTTCCAAGGAGTCTATCTCTTTCTAAGAAGTAATGGTACACACCGTAATTATTTTGCTCCCGCACTCTTGCTTCCGCGCGCCTCTCGCTGCTTTTGCTACCGCACTTCTTCTCCTGCGGCTGCTTTTGCTCCCGCGGGCGTCTCGGTTAGTTTCGGACGAGTGCCGTTTGTCCTCAGCATTTGCGCAAGGTACCTAGCTCGAACCTGATGGTCTCTTCGGGGAGCACATGGGAGTTCAGAGGACCAAATGCTGCCGTTAGTCCTTTGAGACTATCAATTTTCTTAGAGTGTGGGACGGCGCTGTTGTTTACTACGCGCAGAAAAACGATCGATGTCAAGGAACGGTCGGTGCTCATTGCTGGAACTGCGCTGATCTCGGCTCCGTTGTCGACAAGGTACCGGCTCTTGGTGGGTTGGTCACACACCTAGAAAAGGTGACTTTCGTCGAGACCCTCACCACTCGTCTCCTTTAGAGGTCTGTCGACCTGTTTCCGTGCCATGAACAGGGGGAGACAATTACGTGCGTTGGCACAGAAGCGGCGGTGGTAGTAGCAGACGCCGGAAGGGCTCGGTGATCGCGTGCTTTCGTCGCGTGCCCGGCGAGACGTCGATTGGTAGTTTGCCCGACGAGACGTGGAATGTCTGCGACGTGACTCAGGAGGGTGGGGAGCGCGGCCTTGTGTAGCTGCGACGACGATTTCCTCCAAACGTTGGCAAAGCTGTTTGATGTTGGCCTGGGGAGGCTGACTGCTGGCAGCCGATCCAGTGTCCAGGACTGTTGGTTGCTGTAGAGCCCCGGTAACACTGGCAACGAATGGAGTGGTCACCTCCATCACTGCGTCGGCCAGCGTGGCAAGTCTGGGGACGGTCCAACGTTGTTGCTGTTGCCAAAACCATCTGAACACTGAAAGGAAGCCTTTGCAAGAACAGCTCGCGGAGGGATACGTCGTCCAGATTGTTAGCGCGCTCTCCAAGAATCGGGGTCATGCGTCGCAGCAAATGGCTTGGCCGCCGATCACCGAACACTTCCGCCGAGAGAACCTGCTGCACGCGGGAGCGTTCCGAAACCTTGGTGTGTTGGAGCAGAGCATTCTTTATTTGGTCATACGGTGTTGCTGGAGATGGATTTGCCAGAACGTCGTAGACTTCGTCTTTGGCAGCTGGTGAAAGAGCCGAGACGACGTGGCGGTACTTCAGACCTTGTGTGGTGACCCCTGTCAGGTGGAATGGTAATTGCGCTTGCAGGAACCGAACTCGCGGATTGCGGTCCCTGTACGGTGCAAGGCGTACTGCGGCTGCTGCAACAGTGGCTGGAGGCAAGCCTGAAGGCTCGCCTCGCTGCATTTCACCCGTGCTTGTTGGCAATCATATCCGGGTCACCAAATGTAGTGAAAGAAACAGGCAGGAGACGGGCGTTCCAAACAACGTTCTATTTCGGTGCTGCCTCGTAAGGAACTGATACTCGTGAGCGTGTCAGCGTAAAGCTCACGATCGTCTCTTTCTCTTTTTTTTATTCTTGAGACTGGACGCACTTAGCGATGAGTCTGTTCCTACAGTACATAAGAAAGTCGTTTTTTAAGGGCGAGCGCCGCGTCAATAATTGAACACTTTATTTCCAAAGTAGACTCCTAGAAGAATTCGAGCACCCACTCTCCCGTTGAACGTTCACAAGATCATTCACTCGGGTGAAAAAAAAAAAAAAATAGCGAAGTAGTTTACTCAAATACGCGTTAAAACCCATACATAGTTTGTGTGCTGGAAAACTGCGAATGAGGTCTTTCCGCGTGAATGGACCAGTACAAGCCGCGTTTTTTAGTACACAACATTTTCTGAGCTTCTAAAACTAAAGCAATTATAATGTTTATTTTGTATTTGTTTGGTGGATGATTTAATAAAGGGCAGTTGTTTAGGAATAAATTCCTAAAGTTATTTCATAAGAGAAAAATATGAAATGTAATTTTTATTACTCTACAAAATCATTGACGTACTGTATTCAGAGTATGAATTCGCAGTTTAATGCATGGTTCCTTCGTATTAACTACTCAATTTAAATACCGCTATACCTGAATTGGGCCGCAAGTCCACACACTGAAAGTTACAAATATTTTGATTATAAGTAACTATCAATTCAGTAAAGAAGGAGGAAACCCGAGAATCAGTAGCACTTCTGCGTTTTTAACTCGCTTAACCACAGCATGGGAGGTTTTAGTTATTTGATTCAGTCTTAAAATGCCTAGAAACTTTAATACCGACAACAAGGAAAGATACTTAAATATTTTACGCATACAACAAAATGAAGAAACACAAAATATGGTTGTGCCAATACCCGTTCGAATCTAATAGTACTGCGTCAAAGATAACCTTCAGAGTCGAAGAGAAAGTCGCGATCGACTGTTTTCATAACAGTCTTAAAGTTAGGTGTGACACTGCGCTGTTATATACTCACCGGTATACGCACACCCCTTAAATAACGTATCCTTGCAGATTGAACAAGACAGCCGCGACTTTAAAAAAAAAACATTAAAGCTACAAAAAAAAACAAGAAAACGTTAAAAGATTTTTGGGAAATGCGTCACATCATTGCCTTGGTGCAGTGTGCCTCGATTACAAAGTGTTTCCAAGTGCTCCAACTGAGTCACGTGGTTCACAAGCCGCGTTTGAAATACTGAAAAAAAAAACACGTTGATTTTCTGGAAATGTTTTTGCCTCAAGACCGTTTTCCTCCTCGCCCCGCGACGACGCAAAACATGCGCGCTTGTGACCAACTCGCGCAGGTGGTGTTGTCCGCCATCGAAAGTGCAAACGCTCTCCATGATTTTAGTCGCTCCCTCTCCCAGGTCTAGGCTTTTTAACTTCGCGTTCTTCTGTACGCGCCACCTCATGCATTTTAAAAGAGCACCTCAACATCCCCTTCCGCCCCCGCGCGGACTTCATTACAGAGCACGCAAACGCCTAATCAACGAGCAAGAATATCTCACGCTATATCGAGTTGCAATAAAGTATTTAAACAAATCAAGTAGAACGGTGCAGCGATCCACCTTACCAGTATTATTTCGAATGTAATTGCAACGCATATTTTTCTCGCGAACATACGGGGCGCGTACCATATTCACTGGCAATTCATTTTTTAATACAAACTACAGCCACATAGAGGCCGGCTGATATGTCAACCTTCTGGACAGATTCCTCCAGGAGCCGAATGCCCTTGCACCACCTGTATGGCAGCATTTCCATGCCCAACTGGAGGCACTTTCTTTGGGAGCGCCTCACACCCACTCCTGGACAGCTGTTTTCGTGTTTTTAATGAGCGCAAAATGTCGTCCTCGCGGTTTTTTCTTTATGCCGACAAACACGTGATAACCACTGGTGAACCATTCAGTCATATCCATGCACGACCAAACTTCCGACTATATCTACGACATGCGACAAGGACAGCCGAACCCCACCAGGCGCCGCTCGATCACTGCGTCGTGTGCATTCACGTGATGCGGTGATTGCCCGCGTCTGATCAAATTTACCCTTCTTTTACACTGTACGCTCAGCGTACGTGGCCCCGCGTGGGCAATGCCTGACCAGTCCTTCAGTGGTTATCACAGCGTGTGGCATGAAGAACCCATGCGTGAGGACGCCGTTTCATGTGTTTTACAGGGCATGAGCGGCTGCCACACAAGTGGTGCAAGGGCATTTAGCTCCAGGGGGAGTCTGTCCAGATGGCGGGCAAAAGTACCGACCTCTACGTGACTCGTATCTGCAACTAAAACATTAATTGGAAATCAATATGGCGCGCCGGTCGCATCTTTTTCGTCGTCACTTCCACAATAGCCTACCATGCATAGCGCTGATTAGGTGTTCGCGTGTCTTCTGTGGGGACTATGGATGCCGGCTAATGTTATTGTGACGGCCGACGGCTCGCTTAAACAGCAGTAGATCCCAACTTCGCGTACAGAGTGCTGCCCGACTTCATTGGTATCGACGGCACTCACGGAGAGATAGAAACAATGATGCCACTATTTCAGGCGCTGACATTTGAAGCCAACTTGAAATAAGCATGGACAGCTGGGTCGACACCGCCTAGATAACACCTTATCTAGTGATATGTGCGTGCTCCGAGCTGTGTTTTATTACTCCGAAGCATATGAGTTACCGCCATCATAAAACAATTAACGCAAAGAGTGTAAAACAACTCCCCAAGAAACATAACTACGCCTTGTTCCACAGCCGTTGACTGCTTAGAAGCCACAGGGCGGTGTCATTTCCCAACCCCTTATTAGTGAGCTTTAGTATTTTGCATACGAGCAAACGAAAACGCACAGCGCTTGCTTCTATATACAAAAACTAGGGTGCCTACATGTTTCCGCCGCTCTGTTGTTTAGGGTGGCGACAACGTTTGTGAGACCTGTTGCCGACAAACCAGTGTTGCCTACCTCGTTAACACGGCAACCTCCGCTGTTTTCGACGACCATTTTGTCACACTCACCGGTCGTGCGTTCGGACTATGCCGCTAATCCTCGTTAGGGCTAGGAGCGCTCACCGCTCTCGTTCCGACGACGAGGTTTCGGCGTTCAATGCCGGTCTCTGACTGTGGCGTTCCATTTTGTCGCGGGAACTCGCGTTTCGATAAAAGCAACGCACACTTCCTGCTCGCAACTTCATAATATGAAACACCCGAGTAAAGAGAGCGACAGCCACGACGACCGCCATCCCACTGAGCCTCCGACTCCTGTTATGAACGGAAACGGAAGTGGCCTCACAGTGTTGCCGGTGTGTGGAAACTACAGGAACTCAACGTTGTGCACATTTAGCGAAATAAGAAGTGGGAATAAATGGCGGTGGGAGAGGATCTGGGAAAGGGTAACAAGAAGTTGGCGCCACCCTAAAGCGGAGCGGAAACATGTAGGCACCCTAACAAAAACTATTTATTATCGATTCATATCCAGTAATATTGTGGCATTAGGAGATATGAACGACTAAAATCAAATGACGAAGCAAAAAGAGTAAACATTTTCCTGCGTTTGATAGGTTGTCTGTGGTTATAATTAATTAGTATTTTTGTTTTCTTTTTATGTGAGCGGTACTGGCTTCTGTTTGTGGCATGCTCCTCGAGTGGCGTAGGCAATATAAAGGCCTGTTCAGGCATGCAGCGGAGCGCTACAAGCATAGCGCTGACCTCGCGCTAAGCGCGTGCTGACGGGAGCGTTCACCAGCTTTGTTTTGCATCGTCAAAACTGTTGCTCATAGCAGACGATAAGTAGCTTACGACACGCGAGCATCGCTACATCAACGCTTCGCTGCATGTGAGAACTGGCCTTTAGAGAGTTTTAGTAGTGCGCATAGGAGTAAACGAAAGCGCTGTGCGTTTACGCAATATTAGAACTCACTATTAAACAATTTTCGCAGCGTTAGCGGTTACCCCTTGAATATATTTTGTTTTGTAGAATTCAAACAAATTGTAGTATGAAGTGGCACTGAAGTTTTTCTTTGTGTCTTTGTTATTACAATTTCGCGGCTTTCAACCCGATGTCGAAAGCTACGTACACATCTTCAAGACATTTATCCGTCCGTCTACTTTAGCAACATCCTATAGACTTCAAAAGTCGACCTGTGAAACTAACTAAAATATGAATTAACAGGGTGTGGCCTTGAAGAATCAGCACATTTAGCACACCTTGAACATTCCGAATTTCGAGGGTACATGCTTAGAAATTGGGCGCGCAAATATTGTTTCTAAAAATGGGTTGTCTCTATTTTTATAACCATTTAAAATTAAGTAAAATTATAAAAATATTAAAGAAACTGTAACCGTGCATTTTATACTTGCTTTAGAGGCCCTGGTAATAAAACACCAAGAAAGAAAAAAAAAAGAAACAGGACAACAAAACGACGTTTTAAAACACAACTACGGTGTTTTCAGAGGTCTTTTTGTTATTCCTTATATTTTATTTTTGTACTATTGTTTTATAGGTACGACAATTCCTTAGTCATGCTGCGACATTGCCCTTTTTTATTCCCTCGCTCGCTGCCGGGTGGCTCGCTGGATCTAAAAATGCAGAAATAGCAAGAGTAACGGCTGGCGAAGAGCAGGTTAATAGCGATAAATAATGATTGCATAAAATATAGAAGCACTAACTACCCGCAAGCAAGCTCGCCAACCATTGTACGAACAACGAACAAGACAATATATAACGAATAACAAAGACAAATACCTGTTTTCTTTAAGAAAAAAAGATAAAATATCTATTTACTTTTTAACCGAGCTCTCAGAAATGGCCGACACATTTTGCAAAACGACGTGCTCGTGCCATTTCCCGTTTGCAATTCGAATTTTGCAAAAATTGTGGTGGATTTTAGGGCTGTGCCTTGTATCTAATAATGTTGACAAAACCCAAAAGAGAATGAAGAAACGAGCTGTTTAACTACGGGGCTACGAAGGCCTGGTAGTACTCAATACGAAAATCGGCTGGACATTGCGCGGGTCATCTACATCAAGCGGAATCTTGATGTCAGCATCAAATAGTGCCACGCGCGTCGCTGAGCGAGCGCATACGTTGCCGAATGGTTACCGTGGAAGTCGCGATTGCAAAGCGCTAAAAACGCTTAGGCATGGAGGCCATCCAAGTTCCCTTATGTACGTACACGGCTGCAAATGCCAAACAGCTCGGCTGTTGGAAGTTATGAATGTGCTAGGTCGTCCTCCTACTGAGACGCGCTGAATTTGTTCTGTGCAGCTTTTTTATCCATGTAAATAACCGTCCTTTTACATAAAAAAGCGCCGAATGTTTACCGTGCTTGGCTGTCGCGCAGAGGGTCTATGTTCGATTCGACGGAGCGGGGATGTCCTTTTATTTATTATTTCTACTTCGAACTTTCTCGCAACTTCGATCACTTTCTCGTCTGATGGAGTTGCGAATGTTCTACGCGCCGAACGTTCTAGGACGAATGTTCAAAAACCCACGCGGCTACAAAAGGTGGTCCGCGTGTAAGCCGGAGTCAGTGTCGCCCCAGCGTTCGATCCTGCTACGTTACGCCGACTTTGACGCCTGCGACGCTCTGCTGTTATCCTATGTTTGCTTTTTTTTTTCGTGGGAGGGTGGGGCACAAGTTTTCTTCAATAAACGTTCCAATTTTTTCAGTTATTCTTTGTTTCGTCAGCTCGTCATTCGTGACATTTTGGTGGAGGTACGGGGTAACGCATGTACGTGCAGTGCACCCCTCCGAGGGCCAACAGTGCAAGTCATACCTTAAGCCCCCAAGGACGCAACGAAGACCAGACCGAGACCCGATCAAGCCGCCGCAACCAAGGCCTACCCCTGATTTTGGGCCCTTGCCGCTTAAGACCAAGCAGTCATCGAGGCTGACGATGGGCAAACAGTCGTCGCAGACCGGGCCGCCGCCACCGTCGTATACCTTCCCGTGGCACCCGGACTCGGACACCTTTACACAAGGAGGTCAGGAGGGACATTGAAGATTGGCAGCAACATTGCGAACGAGTGGCCCGCCATAACGGATGGGATTGCCGGAGCAATGCCCTCAAAAAATTTACTTCGCTTTGGAGGCCACAGCACGGAATTGGTTTGAAAACCACGGAGCGTCAATCACCTCCTAGGAGCCTACTAAAGGCTGAGCGCCGCGGTACATTCACCAACAACAGCGGAGAGAACGCGCCAAAGAAGTTAATTCAAGCGAGGATCCAATGCCGTTAACAAGAGCGCCGTTAGCTTTGTCGAAGATGTTCTTCGACTTAGCAACGGGGCCTATCCTGAAGCCTCGAAGCAAAGAAGCTGAGAATCCTGATTCCAGGTGTCAAGAAGAGCATCTTTGGAGGCCTGGTGCGATATTCATCTACAACTGTCGAAACGTTTGCAACAGAGGCGACGAACATCGAACGAACCCTGCAAGCAGGAGCCGCTCACTTCCATCGAGTTCCTGGCATCACTGCACCAATGCCGTCCAGGTCCGCCCTCAGCCCCAATATTGCGGGGATCCGTGAAATCGTCCGGGACATTGTCTGCGAAGAATTGAAGAAGCTGGTACCGTCCGCCAAATGTCCAGCTTCAGTCTCGATCACCGAGATTGTTCGAGAAGAGGTCCTCAAGCGCTCCAGCAAGATGTTCTCGCCGACGCCACACCGGAACCACCAGCTTTGAAATACGCTGTAGAGGTTCGTCGTCCGCAGCCACCGGTCACCCGGCAGTACTCAGCTGCATCCCGACAAGAGGCCCCTTCACCGCAGTATGCTTTGCACCAAAAGCAGCGTGTACCTCGAAAGACCGACGTGTGGCGCAGAGATGACGGAAGCCCGGTGTACTTCCACTGCGGGGAGGCTGACCACGTTTACCGAAGGTGCCCCTAAAGCCAGCTCGGCCTGCAAGGGTCCGCGCCAAAACGACCGTCGACCTCGCTTTGGAGAACGACCGAGGGACATGGAGGAATACCCCTGTCGCCGCCCATCACCGGCGCCAACAACACCAAGATGCTACCCGCTCTCCGTTCCCCCGACGTTCCGCATCGCCTTTCCGTCGGTCGCTCCACGATAGCCTGTACCCCCTATCTAGCCGGGAAAACTCAGTGCGGCAATGCCTGGAGGTGTCGTTGTCAAAGACGACCGAAGAGCCTCCAAGAACGCCGGAGCGCTCCCACTCTCCCGACGCCACGCATCACAACGACACCCCTGCAATGGTGCCCAACAACCTGAACGTTGTTATCGACGGTCAAGACGCATCGGTACTCGTGAACACCGGAGCAGGCTACTCAGTCTTGAATGGGAGGCTCTCCCGCCGCCTACGCAAAGTGACAGCGCCGTGGGATCAACCTCAAATGCAAACCGCCGGAGGGCACCTGATCACGCCAGTTGGAAGGTTCACTATTCGCGACGAAATTCACGGCGAGACGTGTCCTGTGAAATCCGTCATTCTAGAAGACTGTGCCAGAGACGTCATTTTCGGCATGGACTTTGTATCTAAATACTGTGCTGTCCTCGACCTTTGAGTGAGTAGAAATTGTCGCTGCGGACGCCTGTTCCGCCATCAGAGAAGCCCCAAACAGCGTCAACCGCCGTCCGAATCGCTGCCGACCACGTGAACCTGCCGCCGCGATAAAGTGTTGTCGTACCCTTCGTGACCGATGCAGCTACCTACGGTGAAGTTGGTCTGGAAGGGAAATTTTGATTGCTCTCCAGTCGTACTGGTTGAGGAGGAAGCGGAATAGGCGTCATAGGGGTGTAAGCTGAACTTCAGCATGGGTGCGTTGTGGTTCTCGTGACGAACTTCCGACAAGAAACGCAGAACTTCACGAAAGGTGCCGCCATGGGCCACGTCGAGAAATCCTGAACTGCGCCGATAATGCCGCGATTCTTGAAGAATCCTCGCCACCTCAGCAAGACAATACACCGCCAGCGCAGCCCGACATTGACCTCAAGCTTCCAGGTCCAAAATGACGGCAGCTGATTGACCTCCTCGCCGAACGCAGCAACTGCCGCGACATCGTTGAAGGTGCGCCAAGCCGCCGTTGCGAAGCATCGCATCGTTACCGAGGACGACGCGCTCCTTGTGCATCGATCGCCAAAATGATTCGCCGTAAATAAAAGGGAGGTAATTCAGGAGCAAGTCCGAGAGATGCTGAACGACGACATAATCCAGCCTTTAAGCAGTCCGTGGGCCACCCAGTCGTACTGGTTAATCAGAAAGACGGAACGCTTATATTCTGCGTGGACTACCGGCAGCTGTGCGCGGTAACAAGGAAAGACGCCTATCCACTCCCCCAAATCGCTGACACGCTACTCCGTCTGCGCCATTCTCGTTACTTTTCATCGTTGGACCTGAAGAGCGGCTACTGGCAGATCGAAGTCGAGGAACGAGACCGAGATAAGACAACTTTCGTCTCGCCGGATGCACTATACGAGATCAAGGTGTTATCCTTCTGACTGTGTACGGCGCCAGCAACTTTTCAGCGTGTCACAGACACCGCACTGACACGACTAAAGTGGCGCAGCTTTTTTTGTCGACTTTGACGACGTCGTTGTGTTTTCAGGCGACTTCGACAAGCCCTTGCGACGACTCAAGTTTCTCCCAAGCCGCACAGACCGCAGGACTCACTCTCAGGCCTTCGAGGCGTCAGGTTCGGCTATGACGAAATGAAGTTTCTACGTCCCGTGGTTAGTAACAAAGGCGTTCGCCCATACTCAGAGAAGAATTGCGCTGTCGCGGAATTTTCCGCACCGACAGACCAGAAGGCCGTGCGATGATTTCTTGGCCTATGTGCCTACTATCGGCGCTTCTTTCGGGATATCGCAAGGATTTCCGCACCGCTCACAAACCTGACGAAGGACGCCGAAAAGTTTGACTGGGCCAAGGACCAGCAGCAGGCACTCGACGAGCTGGAAGCGAAGACTCCATACTCCTCCCGTTCTTGGACACTTCGACCATAATGCGTAAACTGAGATTCACACGGACACAATAGTAACGCGGGACTTGGAGTAATACTGGTTCAAGTGCCGGAAGGCACCGAGCGACCCATCACCTACGGAAGCCGGACACCGTTCAAGGCGGAGAAACATCACTCCACGACTCAAAAAATATCTGGGTAACTCACAAGATTTCGTCCGTACTTTTACGGGAAACCCGTTCGGCGTAGTCACGGACCGCCACTCGCTCTTCTGGCATGCAAACCGCAAGGACCGCCAGGGTGCCTCGCTCAATGGAGTCTCCGACTACAAAAGTTTACATTAATGAGGTCTACAAGTCAAGCCGCAAGCACAGCGACGCCGACTGCCTGTCCAGAGCCCCCTTCGAAACACCTCCCTGCAGCAGCAACGACGATGACGACGAGTGCTTTCTAGGCGCAGTGAACACCGACAACATGGCCTGACGTCAGCGAGACGATCCTGAGATGCGCGCACTAATAGAATACATGAAAGGGAGCGGGAGTACCATGCCACGTGTTTTCTCAAAAGCCATGCCGACTTTCGCCATTCGACAAAGTGTACTCTACATAAAAACTTCGGGGACAACAACTCGCCGTGGCTGCTGGTAACGCCGACCGACATTTGAGACAAAATTGTTCAAAGCCTGCCATGACGACCCGACGTCGGCACATCTTGGTTGCAGCCTGACTCTGGTTCGTATTTGTGAAAAGTATTACTGGCCCGAGCTCACCAGAACCGTTCACCTGGACACACGATCATTTCTGCAAGTGCCAGCGACGCAAGAAACCTCCGACGGATCCCGCAGATCTCCTGCATCCAATTCCTTTGCCAACTGCACCGTTCCAGCAGATCAGAATGGATCTACTTGCCTTTTCACACCGTCAACGTCGGAAAACCGCTGGATAATCGTCACCACGAATTATCTCACGTGGTACGCGGAAACGAAAGCCCTCCGTTCAGGGACTGCTGTGTAGGTCGCTCAGTTTTTCATCGAGTCCATCGTCATTCGGCACGGCGCTCCCGAAGTTCTGACTACAGATCGCGGGTCATCGTTCATGGCACAGCGTATGCAAGAGATCCTCCGTCTCAGCCGCACCAACCACCGGCGACCCGAGCGTACCATCCTCAGACTAATGGGCTGACAGAACGCCTAAACAAGGCCATCGCCGACATGGTGTCAATGTACGTCGATGTTGAACAAAAGACGGAGAGCGAGGTCCTGCTGTATGCCATGTTCGCCTACCACACAGCGGTTCAAGAGACAACTGGTGTTGCACCAGTCCAGCTGGTGCATGGTAGCAAGGCGACCATGATGCTTGACGCACGTGCTACCCCACGAGCCAGCGGGCGACAGAAGTGACGACGACGAGGTGATTGCGCAACGAGAAGTCCCCCAGCTCGCCCGAGTCCAGATTCAAGACCAACAACTGTCGACTCTGGCCGCCACAACCTTCGTCGTCAAGACGTTCACTTTCAGCCCGGAGACAGAGTCTGGGTGTGTACACCTATTCGCCGTCGTCGTCTCAGAGAGATGCGGTTAAAACGGTACTTCGTACCCTCCAAGATGCTTCGCCGACTCGGGACCTGAACTACTTGGTGATGCCCGACGGAACACGGACTTCATCACGCCGCCCTCCGCGACCAGATGTCGTGCACGTCATGCGCCTCAAGCGGTACTACGCTCGATGGGACAGTGAACTGTGTTTCCGCACAACGCTCGATAGGACAGTGTTTTGCAAGCCTCCGTAGTTTGCCATCATTTTTGGGTGTTTTGCTGCTTTGTTTTCCGGCATGTCGCATTTGCATAGTGCGCATTTAAAGGAGGAGGGTAAGGCCACGCGTGTCGTTGAGCGAGAGCACACGTGGCCGAACGGTTACCGTGCTTGACTGTCGCAGCGAAGGATCTGGGTTCGTTTCAATGAGCGGAATGTCCTCTTATTTATTATTTGTACTTGAACTTCTCACACCTTCGATCACTTTCTTGTCTTATGGAGTTGAGAATGTTCCACGCGCCGAACGTTTTAGGCCGAATGTTCCAGAAACCCACGCGGCTACAAAAGGTGCTCCGTGTGGCATGCCGGAGTCATTCTCGCTCCACCGTTCGATCCTGCTGTTACGCCGACTTCGACGCTCAGCGACGCTCTGTTGTTATCCTCTGTTTCCGTCTTGCTTCGGGCACAAACTCGACCCATTAAAAGTTTCCAATTTCCTCATTTATTATCGTTTTCGTCAACTCGACATTTGTGAAAATATGATTGTATGTGTCCCGAGGATCCAAACTTTGACGGAAGATGAAACCACATCCGAAGTACTCAAAGGTGTTTGGGAGCTTGACACGATGGGAATCTTGGCTAAGAAACTCGAGACGACAACCTAGACCTCTTCATACGTTTTCAGCAAAATAAGCTAAAAATGATCAAAAGTACGAAATAGCGTTCCTTTGAAGAAGGGGGCACAGAGGCTTTAGAGAACAATCGAGAAACACGGCCTCACGCTTGTGTTACCTCCTAAAGCTACTTTCATCTGAGGATAGTTTACTCCATCGATACGTCAGCGCCATCCGCCATACAAGGAGTTAGGCCATGCGGAATTAGTACTTCCCGACTTCGTGGGTGCTAGAAAGAAGTCGTCCATTGCATGCCACACCGGAAGTTATTCGTAAAGACTCCACCTCCACAAATTTACGGGTAGTCTTTGATGTATCATCGCATGCAAAGGGATGAAAATCCCTCAGTGGCTGCCTCGAAAAGGGGCCAAACCTGAATCCAGACATCCTTCGCATCCTGCTTTGTTTCAGGTAGAATGGAATCGTATTGACAATCGTCATCAAAAAGGCGTTTCTGCAGAAAGAAATCCGATAAGAAGATCGTGCTGCAGTCAGATTATTGTCGTTTGCAAAAGAGCTCACCTTGCATTTTGGTTTAGAAGACTTGCAGGAGTGGCGAATGACTCGAGTCCCATTTGGGGCAATTCAGTACCACTTGAATAATGTTGCTGCTCACAAGAATATGGCAAGAAAGTTGCGAAGCTCGTTTTATGTCGATGACTTTAACAGGTGCAGACACGTTTCAAAAACCGATTACACTATACAAACCATCCAACTCAATCATAAATGATGCAGGCATAAAACTGCGGAAATGGGCTTCAAACGACGCGTATTTACATCAGTTAATGGTCAAAAGTTAAAACAGGTGCGGTACCGGCAGAGAAACAAAATAGGCTGTCCAAAGCCACTAAGGTGCTCCGGGATAATGTGGGACAAAGACAGTGACAGTTGTGGATTTTCGGTTGACTTTCTTACATCATTCCTACGCACATGAGTGGATACCAAACTTTATATCCTTCAAGATGTGTCAAGATTATTTGATTCCAAGGCCAAACTCCTTTCCAGAAGCTAAGGACTATAGGAGTGAATTGGGATAAAGAAACTGCCAAAGCAGTTAAGTGTCGGATGGAACAACTAGTCCACAAACATTCGTCAGTTTACTCGATTCATGTACCAAGGCACATTAAGAATGGACTAACACAACCGTTCGAAGAGCAGGAGCTGCACATCGTCGACGCAAGCATGCACGCCGACTGAGCCTTTGCTTATCCCGGAATAGAATATAACAGCGGACTCATTGTCAGATTAGGTTAACCACCGCAAAGTCAAAAGTGGTACCTCTCGAGCTATTGACTTTGCAACGGCTTGGTGCTCAGGGGAGCGTTATTTGGGACAAGGGGTCTGGAATACCTTGGCAGCATGTATGTTTACGTTCAAGACAAATAGTCCGTGTGGACTGACCCGACCGTTGTCCTCGGTTGGATAAAAGGTCCGGAAAGCAAGTGGAAGCCTTTTATAAAAACCCCAGTTCTGAAAATTCAAGTTATGACCCTACCAAACAAAAGCATTGCCCAGAAGAAACCAACCCAGCTGACCTACTCACTACAGGAGAATCCGCTACAACTCTTCGAGATAGCGATCGGTGGTGGGAGATGCCTCAGTGGCTCGTTTTTGACCGGAGAGCCCACATCAGTCGCAGGATATCACTCAGCTCGAAAGCAAAACATGAATACTATGCACATGTATCTCCAAACAGCAGCTCTGGAAACTTCTGTACTCTTTTATGTGGGAAGTACAAGAGACTTCAGAAACTACTTCGAATCACAGCATGCGTGGTGAGATTTTCGCGTAACAGCAGCTCCAAAGAAAATAGATTAGGAGTGCAGTTGGGAAGCCGAAGAATACGCTGCAGCTGAACGACTCTGGGTAAAGGAAGTTGAAGGAGGAGCCATGACAAGGTAGGTTCAACTGCTATCGAGCAATCGGGACATTGATGCAACCTCTTTTCTGTCGGACCTGCACCCATTTTTCTACGACAATAACTCACTCAGAGTAACAGGACCCCTACAACAATACCATACCCATTGCAGTGTCAAACATCAACTCATTCCCCTAAACAACCATCATCTCACATAGCTTATTGTTATGGACATGAGTTACCAAGTTGTCCATAAAGTACTATTGTTACTAAGTTGGCCATAAAGTACTATCCAACACAATGGCCACTATACGACAGCGGTTTTGGATCCTGAGAGCTCGACAGTTGACAAAAGAGACCCCAAGAAGTGCTTCTTATGTTCGAGGTTAAGCACAAAGCCAACACCTTTGCCATTCGGACCTCTATCTGCGGAACGAGTAGATATTACAAAGCCGTTTGACAATACGGGCGTTGAGTTCGCCGGACGTTTATATGAGATGAAAGCTAATGTAGAAACAAACAGCTCTAAAGCGTATATTGTATTGTTTACGAGCTCGACCACAAGGTTTGTCCATCTGAAGTTGTCAAGCTGAGCTCTCTGTCGTAGCCTTTTTCTTGACTTTATAAGATTCATTTTCCGAAGGGGTATTAACTGTCATTTACTCCGACAATGCGAGATCAGTCATTAAGGCTTCCGCTGACTTAAGGGTTATTTAGAATTTTTGAGGCACCCATACTTCACGTCGTACCTCGCGCAACGGAGAATACAATGAAAATTGATCGTTGAAGTCGCTCGTTGCTGGAATGGATAGTAGGAAAGATTAGTTCGTTCAGCGTAGACAATCTTAAGCAAAGTTTTCGGAAGACGAAGTTTCAGTTTTGAAGAACTCTCAACGGTGCTAGTGAAGTAGAGGCCATTATGAATTCTCGACGGTTAACGTATCTTTACTTTGACCTCAAAGAACCGACACCAGTCAGCCCAGCACACATTCAAGTTGGACAAAGCCCCATCGTTCTGCCGGAAGTCGATTCAAACTCTAAACTTTCCAACTCACTGACTCAGAAGGAGCTACCTGAGGCTCAGGCACAGACAGCTGGTTATGGACCACTTTTCGACTCGCTGAAGCAAAGAGCACCTCTTGCAGCTTTGATCAGCTCATCAATACCCAAATATCAAGTGAGCGTCATTGAAAATTGATGACGTAGTCATGTTGGAAGACGAAAGATACCCAAAATATTTTGGGGAGCTCACCAGAGTAACGGAGGTTTACATCTTAAAAGATAGCTACATAAGAGCATGTCTCGTTATAGCTGAAGATGGAAATGTATATAAAAGTCCGATTTAAAAGCTTCATCTACTCGAGACACACCCAGCTTTGCTTACTCGGGAGGATGTTGTCAAACCAAAAAGAGAAAAAAAGAAGTAGGACAGGTGCATGTTTGAGTGTAATATTAAACCTACCGGTCGCGTTGACCTTCGAGTGCGAAGTTGTACCGTCTTATTCTCAGATCTTTCAGAAATAATAGCGTACCTCATAAATGCCGGAAACTTTTCTTTTGAAGTGTTTTTGCTTAAAAAATTTAATTAGATTCGAACGTGACAATTTTTTGAGAGTTCCTTGGTGTTTCCTATATGGAGTTTGCTGAGTATGTCGTCGTCTTAGAACGTGCCCAACAAGTCGCCAGCGGAGCAGGGAACTTAGAAATTAAAGGGCAGGCAGCCCAAAGGCTGGAAAGCACGTCGGAAGTAAAAAATAAAACGATCGTGTTCTGTTTACTGAAGCCTCAAAAGAAGCTCTCATGCAGCGCTCAAACTCTGAAATCATTATCCTTATTCTTTAAATGCGTACATTTATTTGTTGAACAATACAGTCAACCAGAAAAAAAGCAGTAGTAGAAATTAAAAAAATTCACGAATGCTGCGTATGTTTTAACATGAACAAAAGAAGAAAGAAAGCTGTACTCCTTTCCACTAGACCCTTTTCAAAATTCTGCAGCATCTGGTGGCTCAGATGGCAGTTTACCTTTTGTCCTATAAATGGCGCTTAATCGGCCTGAAGCCTGTCGTATTTTGCCGGGCGCAATCACTTCCGCTGTCAACGGCAGAGGAGACTGTTTTCTTTACTTGCAATTATTTCTGAATCTCTCAGTTTCAATGGTGGCAATATACAAGTGATAGAAATGAAGCACCCACTCATATTCACACCGTGATAATCTTTTATACGTAAACGTGCTTTACAGGTGATTATCTGGCGCCAACAGGTTTACTTGACCTGAAGTTAGAATGAACGCTTGCGCAGCTCTTGCGTTCAATTCCTACATCGCACCGTGCTCACGTCTCGAAAGTATAGGCCTCGCATCATCCGCTCCGGAGCATCTCCAACCTCTTCTTCCATCATCAGTATACAAGGCCGCCTTTGTACGACATATATGCCATTTTATTTCCCACACGGTGGAAGAATTGAACAAAGTGGAAGGCATTCCAAAAAGGCAATTGGATTCATTCTCAAAGCATTTAGTAACCACATATTTGTATTGCCCTTGATTAAACGAGGCATCATTTAGCCGTTAGCAGCTAGGGCAACAATAAATAGATTAAAATATCTGTGTTCAATCCGCCATGGCCAATTTAATGTCAATGTTGAAAATTCATCCATCGGATCGACCAGGATCTATTGACACAGAACTATAAAGCAAAACCATTTACAAACAATGTTTTCAAATATTCATTTTCCCTCGAGCAATACAAGATTAAATTCAATTGAAAACGATATTGTAGGCTGCCCATCGACATTTCACTGCTGCTCTTAACAACCAATTTTCCCAAACCCACTTTTTATAAGCTCATGTTCGTTTTCTTCCTACAGATACATCTATTCCACTCCCAAAATGGCTCTCAATGAAGAGCCACTGTAGCGGTAACAATAAACAGATAAAAGATGCGCCATAGCTTCGGATGATGATAGTGATCAAGTGGCCAGACTGGAATTTCGGACAAGGTATTCTTAGTCCTACCGCATCCAGCGCTATGAGCGTATCGAGCCAATCGAGCATCGTCAAAAGTGCAATAACGGCCCTTGTTGTCTTTATGGGTTGCCATCTTCGGCACATCAATTCCGAGAATAAGGTACGGCATCACGGCGCCTTCACTGTGCGTGATTGGTTTAGCTATGATAGCCGACGTGCAAATATGACGAGCGTCTTACAATTCGTTTGGCGCCGCTTGAATGTCTTTACCGCAACCCAGCGTCGGCTGCGGCCAGACTTCGAGCGAAACTAAAGAAATTTTCGAACACTATTTATACTCGAGCAAAAATCTAGAGAAATAATGCTATAAAAATGCCTAATTCATACGTCCACTTTTCCTGAGTAAGTAAAAAAAATTTAAACATGATTTCCAGTTGTCACTTTTGACATGAGATACGTTCGACGTGTAGAGTTCATTTAAGATGGATAGAATTCCTCCATTTTCAGTAAGTCGCCAATCACTTTTACATTATTCCGCCATATTCTTATTTACTATGATGCAAAGCCTGTTCAAAGGTATAATGCTAAACCGATGTCGAATCAAAAGCTAGAATATTTACGCAACGACATGCACTGAGAATCTTCAAGATATTGGAAGAACATTTTCTACCAGTAATAGGTCACATGAGGATTTGGAAAGCTCCAACTACTAACAAAAGCAGCAGTTTCGTATCGCTTCCTTCCTAAATATTACAATTTTAGATCGACATAAAGTGAAAAATATTAATTAATTGTAAATTACGCAATGATTACATCCATAAAAATTATTGCATATTTCTGATCAGCGGTGCACTCTTGCAACGTTTTAAGCAATGTATGGTCACTGTTAAAAAATGTAGAGTATAGCGAAGTCCAGTACATATTTTTATGCTCCGAAACCAATCAGAGTGTGGCAGCATCCAATGGAACCGGTAGAAAAAAAAGTCCAGGGCAGAAGCCTGAGCATAGTTGGAAACATCCAGCGTTTTTTTATTTTATTTTTTTTATTTTCAGTGTAAGTGGCCCCGTAAATGAGAACGAGATTTTGTGAATACCTTCAATTTTAGCTTGGCTCAAGCAGCCGGCAGTTTCCAGCTCACGAAGAGACACACTTATGATTATAACATAAAAAAGTCGCCCCTTTATTGTACTATACACCTTTGCAAAGTGGGATCCCGTCTTTACCTCGACCGCGCACCGCGGTCAGGCGGACCTCTTCCAGCCAGGACGTTCGCTGCTTATCGAACAATGTTACTAGCGTTTCTTGCGAAGCATACACCACTGAGCGCACGAATAAATTACAAATATATGTATTTTAGAAAACATGCAGATGTTCTCTTCGACTGCAAAAAAGCACAAACAGTTAAATAAAATACGTAAACCAGCAACAAATCGAAAATTAGAAAATATCTATCACTTCGTTTCACTTTATCTGCGAGCGAAGCCAAAGCTACAGCGCGAGACCAGCACTTTTTTGCGTTTCTCCCCAGCTCGGCGCTCGAGCGAAGCCGGAACGTACGGAGCTTTCGTGCTCGCGCTTCCGGCTTTGCCTTCGCTCGCACCTAAGGTGAAGCGAAGCATCGAGTCTCAAAGCTTTCGCGAAGCGCCAGAAGCCGCATGGCCATTGCATCAACGATGGCTGCGCTCGCGCGGCACTCTTGCTTCCACGACGTGCTGGAACAGAGGCTGCGATCGTTAAAGAAAGCTCTGCAACATGACCCGTCCTGCAATATTTGATGCTGCGAATCTGAGTGGATACCTCCCCCTGCGTTCCGAAACAGTAAGTGTGTCGCTAATTCAGGCCGTCGGCGGCACAGCAGACGCCGCCATCTTGTCATCGCGCACCCCATGACGTGCCCCTGGCGCACCCCAGCATGGCGGAAACGTTAGGCGGCGCCAGCATCGCCCAAAATGGCGGCGCACAGGAGCCTTCTTGCAAACGTGCATACCCCGTTTACCGTGAAGCTCGGACTAGAAGATTCGCTTTCAGCGTGAGCTCTGCCCTGCGGAAGACAGCGAGCTCGCGCTGAAGGCGGAGCTTCTGGTCAGTTTAAGGATGAACGCAGTATAGCGTAGCAAAGGCAGGGGTAACACAAAATATCATTCGTTAGTGAGGAGAAACTGTGTACACATGTGAAAACTGGATGGTGCGATGCTTCCTAGTAATCGTGCAATGTAAGCGCGAGCGTCGCTGATGTCTTAAAGCCCCTCCATGTTTCAAAATCGCAAGGTGCATTGATTCACGAGCCACGTGTAACGTGCAGCCCTTGGGAAGACTAAGGCGGCACGGCGCAGCTTGAGCTGAATTTCAGACGCTCATGTTCTTCCCAGAAATGCGCATACGTGTCTCGAGCATTTCCCACAATGAATGGCGCCACTTCTCTCAGGATAGAGGGGGCTTTTAGGATGTCGTAGTGGCGAGTGCCACCTTCCGCGAGTCCCGGTTTAGATGCGAATTCGGGGAGCCCCTTGGAGTGCGAGACGCTAGCTGACAGACGGCGGAAAGCCGAAGAGTTGGAACGCGTCAGCGGCGGTGCTACTCTGGCACCAGCTCGCGGCAAGAAAAGAACTGAACACAGATCTAACTCAACTCGCTGCGGCAAAGGAGTCTGCTATTTTTTTCTTGTCTGCCTTTCTATCGTTCTTTCTTACTCTCTTTCTTTGGGAAGCCGGAGCTCCCGCTTTTCACGCAGCTAAGGGCCGCAGTATGTCTGAACACGTGATGGTTTACCCGAGCCGATAATAACACGGAAGCAGTAGAGGGAAAAGGTTCGACAGCGGCGTGTCCACTCAGTGAGGAGACAAATGTAGCATCATCGTTCGACTGCCAGTCAGCCTGTCGACTTACTTTGTTGGCATCTTTGCCGGGTATGGCTAGTGCCAGCCATATAATAATTACGCGTTAATATTATAATATTAAAATACAGGCGGACCAGCAAAATCTTACGTTACAGAGCAATTACGCCGAACGTAGAAAAGCACTCGTAATGTTATTTATGGTATACTTTTGATTTGGAATACTAGGTTTTGTTGAAACGGCTGAGAAAGCCACGGCTGATAACGGCGCTTTTGCTGACTGTAATATTAAAAGGGAACAAAACGGACAATAAACGTGGTCGGGATATTTGTGCATTTTTTATTTTCTTTATTTTTGTTTTGGATTTTCAGTATCAATAGAATTGTATGAGATTACCTCTCTCCTTTTTCTATTTATGACTGGGGCTCGGTGCATTTTGGAGTTTATTGGCGACGTGAGCGATCAAGCGTCTGCTGTGATTCGGCCCACCATAATTGAACGCTGACTATGACGTCGGCAAAGATCTCTCATAGGCGCAAATAAGAGGATATAAGAACTTCAATTTTGACGGTCTGGGCAGTGTTGCTTTGAGAGCGCTATGATTTCAATTTTCACCATGCTCATTACAAACACCATCGAACTTGTTGTTCAGATCGTAATGACGTCACGAAAGGTAACCAAACGAGGGCGCCACCGAAACATCTCGCCATGTGCACTTTAACGAATCCAATGTTTCTTCGTATCAATTCGATGGTATCAAAAAAAAACGGGTTCATCTCGACTCATGTTTAGAAAAATAAGACACCGTCATAAAATTTCTTCACGTCCAGGGATACTAAGGGCCGATAAGAAAAAAGATTTATGGAGTGTTGTTTTGAAGAAAGAATCAACCTCGCACGAAGGCCAATGAGAGCCAGACATATGCATGTTATTGGATAAAGTAACTAAATGCCGAAACTTATTACTCGCTAAAAGAATAACTTAGTACGCAACTCGTTACTCCGATTCTAGGTGAACGAGTTTTCTCAGCTCAGAAGTAACGAGATAGTTTCTGATTACTCTGGATGTGTTGTTTTCTAAAGCAGTAGCCTACTTGAACTATTTGGTGTCGTTAATAACCCCAAGATTTTACTCTCATTCCTGTGGATCATTTTTATTTCCTTTGCTGGTGTTTTCTTCTTTTTTTACGTGGAAGTCAAAGACGGGTGTTGGGACGAAAACCAATAGGAGAAGCTTGTGTTTCAAACTGTCATCTTCAAAAGTGAATAAATGCCGGAATTTTTTACTCCATAAAAAAAGTAACAAGAAAACGAGAGCTTCGTTCCATCATTCAAAAAGTAAGCCGTTACTTTTTAACCAAAAAGTATATAAAAGTAGCGCTTTATATGTAAAGCGTTAGATACAAGTTTGTTGTTGGCTGTGTTCCGGGGCAGCATACACTTACGATGGACATAAAAAATGCATTTCCATAAAGATTGTATTGTATTTCAATCATTGCTACAGTAGTAAGTTTTTTTGTTTTGTTTTTTTTCGCACTTGATAATACCTGTTCGAAGGTCAAGTTCAGTGTTGATTCTTATTTACCTAAAACGTAAAGCCTATTTACAGTTGTTGCAACTAAACGAAACGCGAAGATTTGATATATAAGGTTGTATTAATGAAATCCCTACATTAAATGCATGGGGAAAAAAACGGTTTTGAGAAAACGATTAGTGCTCCCTATATTTTCTCACAAAAACCTTTGCTTCTTACTGTTGTAGAGCATAAATAAACATTAGTACATACAAAATAGTGCATATGACCCTCGGTGCCTTAAAATTGATGTTGCGAATCGGTCACTTTCCAAATATTGATATAACAAACCGGTAGGAAATTCACAAAAAGCATGTAGTTTTAGCACAAACATACAAATGAGCTCTGGTGTTGCGTGAGGAAATTTCAATCGAAATCCAGAACAATCTCAACGACATTCTGGAAAATAAATAAATGAAATTGCTTTCATTTTTAACACCACTTTTTAATTAAGTTTAAAAGAACGAAGAAAAAAATTAAAAATGTTTACAAATCTCTGAAATGCAGAAATTAGAGCGCAGCTCTTGACGTATTTTATTTTGCGATACACTCATGCTAAACAATTTGAAAACAAAATATATTCATATGTACAAATATAGATCACTCTTTTCACATACTGGATCTGCACAGCCTCCTCCTCTTTCGTGTTCTCGTCCTCCTTCGTACCCTCCTCCTCCATTTCCTCCTCCTCCTCCATACTCTCAACTCCTCA
>JAZHYW010068443.1:0-18776 GCA_037355805.1 Ixodes ricinus
GCAGACATGTACAAGTTACTCAAAAAAAGTAATTAAGTTAAGTTACTGAGTATTGACGTCAAAAGTAATTTGAGTAGAGTAGAAATTACTCAAATAGAAAGTAATTGAGAAAATTACTAATTACCGTAAAAAAGTAGCGAATTACTTTTGAAGTTACTTTTGAAGTTACTTTTATATGTTTTTTATGGTAAAAAGAAAGTACAGAGGTTTTGATCCGTTAGCGAAATTGTGCTAGCCAAATATGAATCGGCTTGTTTTTTTCACAGAAATGCTTTAATAGCTGGTTCTGCTTCTGCGTGCCTAATTGTTTTGTACTTTCTTGTTTGTTTGGTCAATGATGTACTGCGAATGTGTCATTTGTACTTTGAGGTTTAGCACTGTCTGAGCTTGATTTTTTAGACAGTGTTTGCTTGTTTACAGTGTTGCGTAAAGTACATCTAAAAAGTACTTGAAGTAAAGTACAAAGTAAATGAGAGGTTATGTACTTCAAGTAAAGTAGTAAGTACACCGGGTGCAATGTACTTGAAGTAACGTATATAAATACAATATATTTCAAGGTAAAGTACAAGCACTTTTAACACAATCTTTCATGATGCCCTTTCATTCCCTATACATGTGTTTTTTTAACTGGTATGCATTGCTCCAGGGGTAATCGGAGGTGCATCAGTTTTTTTACGGAAATGGCAGCAAATATTGTATAAGGTCAAGTCGCCGCAGAGTAGTTGTTTTACTCTCGCTGACGAGCTATTTGACACAATCAACTTAAAGGCACTTATTTCCATCGGTCTTACAGCCGCCATTACTTCACTCAGAGAAATGACCAGATGACGTCTCGAAAGAGCGCGTTTTCACACGACGATACCGCCATTTTTTGTTTTCAAATTCGGGGAATGTACATTGAAGTCGGGAGTTTTACTTTCCTCGGAAAATACAAGTACATGTTCAGAGAATTTACTTCAAGTAAAGTACAATTTTTCTAAACAGTAGTACTTTAAGTACCATGTACATAGAGTACTTCCCAACACTGCTTGTTTATTATTTTTTATATAAAAACGTTGGGGGAATTACTACAGGTTTCTCGAACGATCTATGAATCTTTGAAGATCTGCATATTCTGAGTTTTGGGAGGAAAGGCAACGCAAAAAGGTAATCTTTGCGTTGCCCTTTAGCACGCGATTCTTCGAGTACAGCACAAACTACGGGAGCACAAGATGAGTTTCAGAGCAGGTGCTGCATTTTGTTGCCTCCTTTGAGTGAGGATGCAGTGTGTGCACCTCCTGTAGTGGGCGAGAGTTTCTACGTTGGGGAGAAGCGGGGACCAGCCCTTTCTTCAAAAGGGTCAAGTCTCCTTGAGCTTCGGGACACAGAGAAACGCCAGTCTTCGGCGCAAATCCCGCAGTTACTCGGCCTCTCTTGCGTCGTGTCTGTTCGCTCCCCGCGCCTCGTAGCAGTGTTGTTGCAGTGGGAGGGGGGGGGGGGGGGGGGCTTGTGAAAATTTTGGGGAGTTTCGGACTCTCCAAACCATTTTCTCCCCCCCCTCTTCCTACGCCACATGCTTCCCCCTCTTTGCAAATATCAGCTGATCTTCGAACATCTTATCTCCTTTGTGCAGGAATGTTTGTTGATAGGCAAAACAACCACTAAAATTCGAAAGTAATTTGTAACTTGAGTAGAAGTTACTCAAAAAAGTAATTAAAGTAAACTACTAATTACCGAAATAAAAATGTAATTGAAAGTTACTAAACTACTCAGAAAAGTAGTTAAACTACAGTAACTTGAGTAGAGTAGTTGAACTACGTACAAGTCTGGAGAAGGTCACGTCTTTGAAGCGTAGCTTTCACAGAACAGGCGCTCGCGCTACAAAAGCACGGCTCAGAGCAAAGGAGCTCGGAGCTATGCGGAGCGCAAGCTCGTCTGCTTCTTTTGCAGGCGTTATGAGTGACGTCAGAACGCCGAGCTCTGATTGGCTCCGATTGAAAGATAGTGGGTAGGCCTCAAGTCATGCTTGCTTTGAATATCTACCCACTATCCGCCAATCAAGAGCCAATCAAAGCTTAGTGTTCTGACGTCATCACAGCCTGCAAAGAACATACGGACTCGCGCTCCCGTCAACGTTATTAGATTAGCTCAGTTACGGAACTGCTCATAGACGCTGTATGCACGAGCAGAACCCCCCCCCCCCCCTCACTCACCACGACTCGCCTACCGTCGTTGGACGCGCCCGACGGCTGCTTTTTAACTGCAGTGTATTGTGACTGCAGTGTATTCTATGGGATACTCACGTTTCGAAGCGAAGCGTCTAGATGGCGCTCCACCGTACTCTATGGCAGAGTCGTTTATACTGAGAGAGTTTGGCCTTTTTAAGGATATTTTGACAGTCTGGCAACCACAACAGCGTAGTCTGACAACCGGGGGATGACTAATTCCGTCCGCCATTTTGTGGCTCTGACTCATAGGAACTCTATGCGATTTCTCAGGAATAAAGAGAGAAAAAAGCCACGCCATTTGTGTCATCGTGAAATCCGCTAGTTCTAGCGGGCAACAAGCTCGCCCGTTGGCCAAACTCTCTCAGTATAAACGGCTCTGCTCTATGGCAGAGCCGCTCTATGGCTGCTCTATGGAACACACAGTTTATAAACGCAAATCTAGATGGCGCTTTGAACGACGGGAGGCGGACTGAAGTGAGTGAGGGGGTACCCCCTTCATCGGGAGTTCCACAACTGAGGTAATCTAGTAACGTTGGCTGTACGGCCGCGGCATGACGTCAGCGGGGTGCTGCGGTGCGCGTCGCCCAGTGTTGCCTGACTAAGGTTACCCGCTTGTTACCTGCTAAAGACAGGTGGTCGCATCTTTAAAATCAGTTTCAGTGGAGTACGGCTTCACTTTGACGTAATATAGGGAGTTTAAGTAGATCGTTTTGAAAGATCCGGTCCCACTACGGGCGCTCGCTTTAGAGTATGCATCAACGTGGCAGCGCGAGCTCCCGCTACAAATGGCGTGGCCCTGAAAACACGACCCACTAAAACTCTAATATTTCGACTGTGATCATGTTCCGTTCCACCGGTCATTTATTTTGGTTTCGTTTTCAGACCGGAGTTGCCCGATAACTGCAGCTACGCTTCCACACAGTTACCGCTCCAGAGGAAGTGAAGAGTGCTCGTGCACAGCTTTCATGGGCGCTCAGGTGCTCAAGCGCACGTGCGCCCCTATAGCATGGACTCCGCAGAACGTTATCCAGGTAACTGCGGCTTCGTGTGACGACGGTGTAGAGTGAAACGAAGTATAGCTAGTGCTTGTCTCGCCTTCGCTGCACTGTCAGCCCTTGTATCATTCTGAACTGCACTCGTGTTTTATGTGCTAGGAATCCAAACAACATCGACTCTTACTTTGGCAGCCGACAAGAACCACTGGTACCAGCTGGGCGCCTCGGGAATCGATGAACGGCTCAGGCACCAGGTGAAGGTCGGACGAGCCAAAAACGTGGTGCTCTTCCTGGGAGACGGCATGGGCATTCCGACGGTGACGGCGGCGCGTATCTACAAGGGCCAGCGGCTGAGCAACCGCAGCGGCGAGGAGAGTGTCACTGTCCTGGGACACCTTCCCGCACCTGTCTCTGTCCAGGACCTACGGGCTGGACGTGCAGACGTCGGACTCGGCCAACACGGCCACGGCCTACCTGTGCGGAGTCAAGGCCAACTTCGAGACGCTGGGCGTCGACTCCAGGATTAAGGTGAGGGGCTAGTGGTTCTGATCTGTTGTAACCGTGAATTCGTTGAATTGGAAAGCTGGACGAGATGTCACCGTATAGTTATTTATAATGTACGCTAGCTAGGGTTCAACTGACGCTCGTGTGCTGGTGCAGTCTGAAGCAGACAGCAACACGTCGAAAGTTGACTTCTCCAGAATTAAGGTGAGGGGCCAGTGTATGCTAGGCGGTGGATCTGATCTATATCCTTACCGTGAATTCGTTAGAATACGTCTTCATGCCCGCCTCTGAATATCGAACTACAACTTTTTCGGCACGACCGCAGCCGAAGAGCTTTTTAATGCTGAAACAGTTTCTTAATAAAAGAAGTATTAATAAAAGGGCGTAGTTACCTACCATTTCAGTACAAGTTTCCACTTGAAGATTACCTCGCGATGCACAAAGCAGGTAGTTCAAATATTGAGTTGTGCAAAGGTTGGCAACAAAACAAGTCTTAAAAGCAAGGTGCTTCATAATATTATCCACCTTCAAACTCAAAAAGACCACATAATACGGCAGGGTCAGGCCGCCACTAAGGTACAGGATCTCTCCTTCCCGTGGCAATATCCACAAACCGGCGCCTTGTGCTCCTTCGCAGAGTGGGCAGTGCCACAGCGACCACGAGCACCCACCTGCCGAGCATCATGCAGTGGGCCCAGGACGCGGGCCTGTGGACGGGCATCGTGACCACGACCCGGGTCACGCACGCCACCCGGCCGCGAGTTACAGCCACTCGGGACATCGGAACTGGGAGGCCGAGGTGCCTCCCGACTGCGACGCCAAGGACATCGCCTACCAGCTCGTGCACTCGTCGCCAGGGAAGGGATACAAGGTGAGTCAGATTACCCCTTCCGCTTGAACGCTTGGTGGAAGGCAGTCGGGTGTATCTGATACTACGGGACCAGAAGCCCGTCTTTGACTGGTGTGCCTATACCGTGTTCTAGAAAGTCGTCTCTCGACTTCCGCCTGATGGTGCCAAAAGTCGCAGTCGCACTGCTTGTATACGGACATCATGGCGGAATAATCTGCGAGCACGCCTCAAGCACTTTCGAAGCGCTTTATTCGTATGTATGCTTAGGACATGTCTGCATAGAGTTTTCGTACGACCAATGTGACATGAGTCATGTCACATGACTCATACAAAGAACGCCTCAGATGGTGTCCCCACACTCTTTTTTAGCCCTATGATGTCCGACCGTGATCCTGGAGGTGTCACAACAGCGACGCTGTATGTGACAGAAGCCTGTTCTGCTACGGGTCTCTCCCCTGAAGCTTGACAGTGCATGGAAGCCTCGACAGTCAGGAGTTGAGACTCCGTGACGATGGCGACCCTCGCGTTCGCGTTCGCGCGTACTTTTACGTCGGAACTTATAGCACCAACCGCCAGGATCGCGACATCCGACAGCAAAGGCACGTCGGCTTTTGTGACGTCATTTATTTTGCCATTTCAGGGACGACCTTTATGATAATAATAATAATAATTGTTTTATTTTCTGCGCCCACAAAGAACCTTTCAGTCTCCACTGTCAGGTGCATTGAAATACTAAAATACAAATACACAAAAACTAAAATTACTAAATACAAATACCACAAAAAAATTTCATTGAGGTATCTAGGCGAAAGACATCCATTCATGAGATAATAATAATAATAACAATAATAACAATAATAACAATAATAATAATAATAATAATAATAATAATAATAATAATAATAATAATAATAATGTTTATTTCCACCATAAGATGGTGGCGATCAGGGAAAAAAGCTGTCAGGTACAGCTTGACGGGTCCCTGACCGCCTACAGAAAGCAGCAACAGAGCCAGGAAAAACGGTAATCAAGAAAAAGAAAAAAAGTACAAAGATTGTTACTATGACACATTTTAAGTACACATTTTAGATTTTTTTTCTTTTTTACATTGAGGCATGACGGAAAGCAAAGATAAAAATTATACAAATACAAGGCACAAAGATTACAAAGAAAGGCAACTACCTCTAGCTGCTCGAGAAAAAGGATGATTTTAATTCTCTTAGGGATAACTTATCCCAATCCATACTTTTAGTCATATACGAATTGAGTAGATTGGGGATAGTGTATTTAAGCATTTGTTTGCCATAGTTTGTTCTTGCTGTAACCACCTCCCAACATTCAGCACCACGGGTAGGGTAACTATGAACATTTTTTGATAAGTGTCCAAGATCTGTTAAAAAAGTTGAGTCTTTAAGTTGCTCTACTTTAAGGCTAGTGCTAAGCCTATAATCATATAATGTATGCACGTTTATGACGCGAAATTTCTGAAATAAGCCAGCTGTGTGAAAATCGTACGAGACGGCAGCTATGGCCCTCAGTGCTTTTTTTTTTTGCAATACATGTAACTTTTCTAGATTTGTTAAAGTTGTTGTTCCCCAAACTAAATGGCAATAATTTAAATGAGAATAAAATAGAGAATTATATATTAATAATTTAACGCTTGTTGGTAAAATATAACGATGACGATTTAACACGCCCACAATTTGGGATAGTTTTGGAATAAGAGAGTTTATATGACTTTCCCACGACATATTTTCAGAAAAGGTGACACCTAAGAGTTTAAAACAATTCACCATCTCGATTTTAGTTGAATTTAAAACTATGTCCTTGGTAATGGTAACGAGTTTATTTTTAGGACGAAAAAGCATGGCTTTGGTTTTATTTACATTTATTTGTAATGCGTTGTTATGACTCCACGTTTGTAACCTAGACAGTGCCAGATTTGCCATATCGAATAACAGATCAGTATTATCTGCAGAAAACAGTATGCTCGTGTCATCAGCATAGTTTACAAATTTTGCGCTTACATTAATATTGACTATATCATTCACGTATATGTTAAAGAGGAATGGGCCCAATATACTACCCTGTGGTACACCAGAAAGAATATGTTTTATAGTGGAGGAATTCCCATTGATATAAACATACTGCGTTCGATGCTCCAGATAAGATCTTATCAGCTGTAAAGCGTGCCCTCGAATTCCATAGTTATCTAATTTCGATAGTAAAATTTTATGATTGAGGCAGTCAAACGCCTTGGTAAAATCTATAAAGACTCCAAGAACCATATTTTTGTTTTCAAAGCTTTGTAAAATAAATTCTTTTAGAACAAGTAAGGCAGATTCAGTCGACTTGTGTTTTATAAATCCATACTGTGATGCAGTTATCAAGTTATACTTATTTGAAAATTTAGTCAAACGCGTATGAAGAACTTTTTCGAGCGCCTTGGAAAACACTGGTAATATTGAAATTGGCCTGTAGTTTCCCATTTCATTTACATTTCCTTTTTTATGCAATACTGAAACTTTGGCAATCTGCATTCGCTTAGGAAAAACTCCAGTAGATAAAGAGATATTAAATATATGAGTTATTACAGGTGCTAATAGATGAATAACATGCTTTACCGGTCTTATCTGGATGCCATCCACGTCACAGCTACAACTATTTTTAAGCTGAAGAAACACGCTTATAACTTCTGGTTCGACGACAGGATCTAAAAATATCGAGTCACTGTTTCTTTTATCATTTAAAACCAAAGGAGTTTCGGTTTCAGTAGTGCCCAGAATATTTACAAAATGTTCGTTAAAAGCATTTGCCAGTGAACACCCAGTAAGTTCAGTACCATTGTACAGAATTTTCTCGATTGAACTGAAGGGGCGATTACGATGAAGAAGATGATTTAGTTGCTTCCACATGATGTCAGTGCGTCCTTGTGCGGCCTTGAACAGATCAAAATGATAACGCGCTCTGGCGCGCTTTAGTTCTTTTGTTAGGTTGTTGCGATAGTTTTTAAATATTTTAAGGTCCTTCTGGTCCTTAGATTTTATGAATTTACCATATAGAACATTTTTTATCTTAATTTTACAGAGCAAATCTCTCGTTATCCAAGGCTTCTTTATGCGCTTGTTTGTTTTAATAGAAGTGAAAGGAAAATGTGTCTTATACAGTCCAAGAAATAACTCAATAAAAGTGTTATAAGCCCCGTCAGCACTATCTTCACACAGTACACTGCTCCAATTTGTATTTGACACAGCGGTCTGAAAAGCGTTGAGTCGATCTAAAGTTATTTTTTGTACTAATGTCCGCTCTGTCCTGCAAGTTTTCTTTGGGATACTTTTGAGAGAAATGAATATTGGGAGGTGGTCACTCAGATCGCAAGCAATGACGCCAGCTTTTATATAATCGATTGAGCTGTTCGAAATAAACAAATCAATTAATGTTTCAGATTGGAGAGTAACACGTGTAGGTCTATTAATAACATTTGCACAACCATTTGTCCTGATTAGCGAATCTAAACTTTTTTAGCAACGGTTTCCGCGCTCATATCAATATTAAAGTCACCACCACAAATTACATTACATTTTTCTTCATTAACAAAAACCAAAAAAGACTCGAAAAATTTAAAAATGATTCAGTGTTGCCGTTTGGTGGCCGGTACACCACAGCAAAGATATTCTGGTTATTGCGTATACACATCATTTCATAATCTTCAGTGATGCAACTATAATCACCTACTAGTTCACCAGAAACACTTTTTGTCAAAATGGCTAAGCCACCACCGCGTTTCTCTTTACGATTTATGTAAAAAGAGTGGTATGTAGGGAGTTGTAGTACATCAGTCTCTTCAGTGTACCAGGTTTCTGTAAGCATAATTACATCGAAAGAAAAACCAAATTGATCGAAAAGTAGCTCAAGATCTACAGTTTTGCTTTTCGCAGACCGAACATTTAATTGAATAGAGGTCACACTCTAAGAAAAAAAGGGTGTAGTCGGGTGTATCAGGCGCACATGCACCCTTTTCCTGAAAGATTGCCAAGCCCGTGTACTTGTACACCGACAATGAGCATCCTCCTCTCCCTTAAAACCTCTAGGTGTATCAGTGCACTCCTCCACGCTAGCCAGGCGCCCCGATTTGTTTGTGCTTGGATTCCCTTTTGGGGACACTTTTGAGTCGGACAGTTTCTTAGGAAGTATGGAGGTGTTCTGTTCACTCGGTATTGACAGTAGAGTAGACGCTATGCGTGTTTTAAGCCAATCGGGTCTCCGAGTAGGATCACTGACTATAGTCTCCAGGCTAGAGATAAGGCAGAGAACGGCACCTGCCTGAAGGCCAAGGCCACGAGTAGCACCCACTGCACTATTAACTTTGGGTCGAACTTTCAAGAGGATAGAAGGGACAAATCCTTTCGTCGTGTTCATTGTTGGAATAACCCTGAAGATAAGCCTTTGCGTGAGGGCTTACCCCTTTTGGCCTTGAAGGAGTTTGTTTAGTACTTTCTTATTCCTCTCTTTTTCTTTCTCTCCCCTAGCTGAAAGGCACTCGAAGAAGGTGCGCAGTCGCCGGACCAATGAACCGAATTCTTTTTTCAGCCCTTGAAGTGACTCCGCTGTCTGGGCGCGGGTAATGGCAGGGAGCGTGATCATGTGGCAAAGTTTTCACGAGTGACGTAGTAGCTCTTTCCAATCCCGGAATGTCTGATTCCCGGCCTAAGTTTCTTGCCTGTGCTGTGCTGCGACCAGCGGGGCTGCCGGAGATTTCGTCCGCGACAACGCATTCCGGAGTGTACCAAGGGATTCCAGTGTTTGAAAAGTCCTTACGCGTGCATCGGCAACAAGCGATTTCTTCAAAAAAGCCCAAAGGAATTCATGTGATGCGTTACGGTGTTCGGTATGGCAATGAGTACTGCTTCTGCCACATCGTGTTGAATCTTCACGGACCCCCCTTACTTTTCGTTTTTGTGTTTGTGTGGGTCTGGCAGCGCCCGTGTCGACATATATCTCGGATTACGTGCTTCAAGTCCGGTATTTTCATCGTAAGTGCGCTGCTGCCTACTCCTTTGCAGCAATTGACCGTTCCGTTCCGGATTACCTCGAAAACTAGGCAGCGGCTATTTCCTGCTCTAGCAGCCGGGAGAAACAATTTTCCCAAAAATCTATCGGCGAGTCGCCTGACATTGGCTGTACCGCAATCATGTGATATTAACTGCAGGTAGAATACTGAATTTGTTATCCTCCCAGCATTTTGTGAAAACGTGTTTCATGGACAGCTTTTCGTTAATACGCGTTTCGTAGACGCGTTTCGTCGACACTAACGTTTCATCGTCACTCGTTACGCGAAATGCACGCTGTAGGGACATTTCGTCGCGCGTGTGTCTCTGAGGCGCGTGCATCACTGACCCAGCGCACCCATTCACGTCGCTTCGTGGAAACAGTCTGCGGCGGTTCATTGCAAAAATTTTGCTCCACCTGTGCCACCCGTACATGTCACTGCGCGGGCTACGCTATAAGGCAAACTCGTTACAAAAGGAAAAAGGAAGCTACGATAAGAAAGTTAGTTTGAGCTGTCTATGAAATATCGCGTGTCAATGAAACGTCGTTCGATGAAGTGATTGTATCGCCAATGAGTGGCGACTGCCGGCAGAATTTCGGAGTAAAATAATTCCGCTCGGCTGCTAAGAGAATGAGCCACTACCTAAGAATCACCCGGTTCTTGTTTGCTCAGTAATCTTCTCAGTTGTGCCAACAGCTCCGTTATACATTTTCACATGTCTCGGATTGCGGTTGCACGGACTTGTACTTGCTTACGGAATAGGCTGTCTAATATAAACTTCTGGAGATTTGAAAACAAACCCTTGTGTCCTGTTTACCTGCCTTTTTGAAAACCACCTGGAGACGCGTACATTTCTGTCATGGGTTTCCTTGAGGTGGGTGCACATAAGGTGCAATGGTACACCATTGGATGAGGTGCATTCTGTGTTCCCTACCAGAGCAGGGGTGGGTGTAAACAGCTTGGTGCAATAGTAAAACCCTGTTGGTGGGTGTATCTGTACTCCCCGAAAATTGCGTGGGTGTACAAAAGGGAATACGTTTACACCTCAAATTTGGGTGTACCTGCACACCGGAAACGACAGTGGTGGGTAAAGGAAGAGTAGTTACGCACGCCATTATGGAGTGTATATGTGCACCCCTCGAATGCTGAAGGAACTGTGCCAAAAGGGTGCTACACCTGCACTCGCCTGAAGACGGTGTGTGTGTGCACCTCGTCTTGGGGGTGTACTTATACACCTTTGTGGGTGTAGTATATGTGGCAGCACTTACACCCACTCTGGGTGTACCCACTACACCCTTTTTTTGTAGGAGTACGTCGTGGCGGCTATACTGTGCACCAAGATGGCTTATCAAGTTTTGCGGTAGAACAGAACGCGTCAATTTCTTTTTGTTTGTGTATATGATGGTTTGCATCGATGACGAGTTCATAGTATTCGGTTCGGAGCACGCGGCTCCTTAAAGAAATACTCAAAATGAAACTTGAGTCTTTCGATACTTTTTTTCTTTCTTTCCAAGCAAGGTGAATTCCCGAAGACACATGAAAATGTCCAGGTGATGTTCCTTATTGAAGGCCAATTGAATCCGTGACAAAGGGAATACAGGGGGCATGCAGAGATGGATAAAACGTTAATACATTCCGGCTGGCCATTGATGGAACATGGAAGTCAATGGATCGAAGTAAATCCATTGACCTGACGTGACCATGAACAACTTTATGAAGGAAAACAAAATCTCTGGACTGCCTCCTCACGGCAAGTTTATATAATGCAAATCCCTGAAGTAGCGTTTCATAATGATAAAAAAAAGCCTCTCTCCAATATAGCGGTCATACACAATTCTTATCAGCCGCTTTTGTACATTTTCGATTTCTGTTGCCTGACCAAGAGATAATGAATTCCAGATAACCGAGCCAAATTCTAACCATGATCTAACCAGTGACTTAAACAAATGCAACAAGAGGGTGATGAGAACCGCCGACATAACCGAGAAATAATGCCTAACACTCTTAACGCAGCATTAACTGTTATAGACACATGTTCTTTGAAAAAAAAGGGAACTGTCAATACGGACACGAAGATCCCTTACAAAAGATACCCGGGTATCAAGGCGCCTTCAAGGTTGTAAGAAAAAGAAATAAGTTCACGTTTTGATGTATGGGCGAGTTAGGACCCGCTATGCACACCAGTTGAAGACTCCCTCCAGACCCTGCCTGTATTGATACTCTTGCGGGGTTGCACCGTATTCAAAGTTCCTTGGACGCTCCCCCGTGTCGGTTGGACCCATGTCGTAAGGCCAGAGGCCTTCCGTGCATTTCGCCGAGGGTATCTCTTTTGAAAAGGGTGCGCCCTCCAGCGGCTGCTGCGTCGATGATCCGAGGCCGCCATATTTTGGGCATGCACTCTGAGAATGCATTTGACACGAGTGCTACGCTAGTGTTCGGGAAGTACGCAGCTCCGCATGTTTTCTAAAACAAGTGCTGGGTCAAAGTGCTGCGTTCAATTCCGATCGAATCCCGCTCTTCGCGCAGAAGCGGTGGGCAAAATATGGCGGCCGCCTATGTTGCTTGACGAGCTTTTAAAAGGGTGCAATGCTAACGTTTTTTGTGACCAAAAGTTTTAGAAGGAGTATCCATCGCATTATACACCGACAAACTGCCTACATTTTTTTTCTACGTTGTAGGGTGATGTTTCCTTGTAGAACACTCTGATACAGTTTAGAGAGTTGGCTGGCAGGGCATCCTTGTAGTTCTGAGTTCGCAGTTGAGCTGCAGCAGAGAACGCAGTTTGCGCTAACCATAGCGCTACTCTTCTCGGGATTCTTGCGGAGAGGAAGGTGTTCTTCATGATGAGTGAAAGCATTTATGACATCGGATTTTCTTTTTGTTCGTGTATATGAGGGTTTGCATCGACGTCGAAGTTATAGTATTCGGTTTGGAGCACGCGGCTCCTTAGAGAAATACTCAAATGCAATTTAAGTCCTTCGGTACTTTTTCTTTTTTGTTTTCTTTAAGGAACAACAACCATGACAAGCTTATGCTTCAGGAAGAAAAATTATGGCTTATAGGTTATTCCGCAGTGTCATGCCGCGGCCTAGCTACGCTCACTTTCAAAGTTAAGTAAGGGGCGAGTTGTCACAGAGCTCCGCCGTTCGATTTGAGTTACAAAAATCCCTACTTTTGCTTATCCCGCTGCGCAACGAGATGCAGCCTTCGCGATCGTAGGGGTCGCGTCTTCTGAGGACCAAGTTTTCCCATCTCCCTTTCGAAACACTCTGGGCGCGGTCAGTCGATGGGGTTTGCCGATTGTCAGTATCAGCACAGATTCTACGCATGGCTCGCTTATCAGCAACCACTTGCAGTCGTGTCAAGTTTGACGGATGAAATTGGACCTAGTAATATCTTGTGGCTTTTGTTATCTTTGCTGGCAAAACCGGACACTCGAACGATGTTCAAGCTTTAGCTGATACTTCTGTTTGTAGGTTCGTGTCGATAAATGGTTCATGGACAGGACGTATACTTCGTTTTTCATCAAGTCCTACCGCAGTCGCCGCTACGATATCAAATAGCGCAGTGGTGCTACTGCTGAGACCAAATTTGGAGCAATTTTTGGAGCACCCAAATATTAATTTTGGAGCAGTTTGGAGCACCAAAATATTCATTTTGGAGCAGTTTGGAGCACCTAAAAGTGAATTTTATAGCACTCTGGAGCACCTAAATATAATTTTTCGGAACACTTTTAAGCACTTGTGTACCAAGTATAGTACTTAAGAGAACCTAGGTGTAGATTGACAAGTTTCGATGCTGCTAAATGTTACATTAGTAAGGTTTTTACACAATTATGATATATTGGTCGCAGAAAGACATTGAAATGAGAAAATCAACACCTTTAAGAAAAAGTTTGCGAGGAACCAGGAAGCACTATACCATCACAATAAAATGGATGACAAACCGGCTCATCTAACTTATTAGTTTATTACACCTTGTTTATTTCTAACAAAAGAGCTTATCAAACGGCTCACCTAACATATATCACCTGGTTTATTTCAAACACGATGAGCTTATCAAAAGCCTACTCTTTAAAGCTTCTGTAGCTTTTCATTCAAACATGCAAGCTTGGTCATATTTTCAGCAAGACATGCGTTTGCTTCGGCCAAAGTGAAGTTCATTTTGACTGGGGAGAGGTGGCGCTAGACGCCGCTGAATTCCCATCACGCTATTCTGGAGCAGTTTGGCGCAATTCCGGGAATTTTTGCGAATTTTTGTCAGGATGGCGCAGAAAAACCTCTTTGGCGCAAAATGACGCAATTGGGCGCAGGAGTGGAAGCCCTGCTAGTGCCAAAACGCGTCGTCATGGTGCCCATCGTCTTTGTTCGTTTGCTATTACCGGCTAAACCAATCTGCACGAAAAAAATCGCAGCATCATATTCACCGTGGGCGACTGGTTTAGTCGGTGTTACGCACAAAGTCTCGCTCGCACTTGGCACGGAACAAATTATAGCAGCTGCGCTTATTCCAATGTTAGTGCGCTTGGCGCGTGCTTCGGTCTCGCTCGCGGTAGTGGCAAGCTTGATCAAGTGAATTTTTTTGTTTGTATGCTGGACTGTTATTTTTGTAATCACTAAAAAGAAGGCAGACAAAGCAAAAAAATTCTTGCGTATTTTTTTTTTTTTAAACTGGGCGAAGTAGTTCCTAGAAAATGAACTTTCACAAAAAAAAAGTGCTTGTTGGGGTTTTATATACGCAAATTTTGATAAAATAAATAATCGTTTCTAAATGTATACACAATATTTTATGTCTAAAAGGTGGTTATTATTACAACGCCTCGCGAGGAACCGAGCTTTTTTGACTACGGTTTTTGACGTGCAAACGTGTATCGGTGACTCCAGTAAAATCTACGGCACCTATACACCTTTACAAAACGCACCTAGGCCGCCGCCATGTTGCTGATGCTGATGCGGCTGAGACTCTGCGCGCCCTCTATCAGCTAGAAATTTTCTGCCATTCTCTTGAGCTGTGAAGACCCGCTCAGCGCGGTTCTCTACCTGTGTTTTTGCGGTTGTGCATTCGACGCTTTCTGGTGCCTCTTGAAAGTTTCCACTTAATTTTTTTTATGCGTGCTGCGCACCCTTTCTGTGTTATCTTCCATTGTGAGAAATAAGGCTGGTAAGTGCCTGCCATTCAAGCTTTCTGCTCGACATTCACGGGAAACGAAGAAGGTGAAGGAGCGTCGAACGGCCCTCGACGCGATTTTGCGAACATTGATCTCCCCTCCCAGAGATAATCCGCGTAGAATCCTCAGTCATCTCCAAAAATAGTTGTCCGGGTTGGGGTGTGGAAACGGGTCAGTCGCTGTACGATCCTTTGACATTGGTGCTGTTGTGAAAAAAGGAAGCTCTCCCCAAAACAGAATATACGATAATATTTATTTCGACCACTGAGATTGAGGTGTGCTAGAAAGGCAGTGGCGAAGTCAACTTGGATTCCGGTCCGACCATCAAGATGTGATTGTTGTCGACTGTGACTGTGTTATTTGAGATCTTTCTCAAATAAATTCTTTTCGGATAACGCTGCATCGTGTGGTACGTACAATATGTTGTTCGAATGTTAACACTTGTCTAAATTGTATGTCCTGTGTCCTGTCCATCGGTAAACACGTTATTTGTGAGCGTGACAAATGCATGCCTTTCGGCTCTCTTCTGTTGTAATTTAGTTTTTGACAGCTAAGCGCTTTGTCGTTTGACAATGCGGCGAATCGCGCGGAGCCGTCAAGACTTATCGTAAAAAAACACAAAAACTAGAACTATACATTCCAGTCGCATTCGTTCTGTCGCGTGCGTACCCAACAAAAAATAGTTTATAGATTTTTTATTGATTTTCTTTTCAAATCTGGTACAATGCTTTCTCAATGACCTCGGGAAAATACATGCACCATGAAACACAAAATACAGCGGGAAAAGATGAGAATTTAGCCGCCAGCAGCGTTTGAAACTGCGCCTACGCAGGCTGCGCCTATCGAAATCACAGTCCACTCGGTTAGGGTTAACAGGGACGCCGGTGGGAGTCTAGCCTCAAACCCAGTGACTGGGCTCGAAAACGGTTTGCTGCCCCTGTCGGAGTCCTGAAAGGTGTATACACCTTTCCAAAAAACGCTCCTAGGCCGTCGCCATGTTGCTCGGCTGAAGCGACTCTCACGCCCTCTATCAGCTAGAAATTTTCTGCCACCCTCTTGGACTGTGAAGACCCGCTCAGCGCGGTTCTCTACCTGCGTTTTTGCGGTATTGCATTCGACGTTTTCTGGCGCCTCTTGAAAGTTTCCACTTAATTTTTTTTATGCGTACTGCGCACCCTTTCTGTGTTATCTTCCATTGTGAGAAATAAGGCTGGTAAGTGCCTGCCATTCAAGCTTTTCTGCTCGACATTCACGGGAAACGAAGGAGGTGAAGGACGTCGAACGGCCCTCGACGCGATTTTGCGAACATTGTTCTCCCCCTCCCAGAGATAATCCGCGTAGAATCCTCAGTCACCTCCAAAAATAGTTGTCCGGGTTGGGGTGGGTGGGAAACGGGTCAGTCGCGTTCGTTCCTTTGCATTGGTGCTGTTGTGAAAAAGGAAGCTCTCCCCAAAACGAAGTCAACTTGGATTCCGTCCGATCGTCAAGATGTGATTGTCGTCGACTGTGACTGTGTTATTTGAGATCTTTCTCAAATAAATTCTTTTCGGATAACGCTTCATCGTGTGGTACGTACAATATGTTGTTCGAATGTTAACACTTGTTAAATTGTATGTCCGTGTCCTGTCCATCGGTAAACACGTTATTTGTGAGCGCGAAAAATGCATGCCTTTCGGCTATCTTCTGTTGTAAATTATTTTCGACAGCTAAGCGCTTTGTCGTTTGACATGCGGCGAATCGCGCGGCGCCGTCAAGACTTATCGTAAAAAAACAAACAAACTAGAACTATACATTCCAGTCGCATTCGTTCTGTCGCGCGCGTACCCAAGAAAAATAGTTTATAGGTTTTTTTATTGATTTTTTTTTCAAATGTGGTACAATGCTTTCTCAATGACCTCGGGAAAATACATGCACCATGAAACACAAAATACAGCGGGAAAAGACGAGAATTTAGCCGCCAGCAGCGTTTGAAACTGCGCCTACGCAGGCTGCGCCTATCGAAATCACAGTCCACTCGGTTAGGGTTAACAGGGACGCCGGTGAGAGTCTAGTCTCAAACCCAGTGACTGGGCTCGAAAGCGGTTTGCTGCCCCTGGGGTCGAGTGTTTCTTGGAAAGGTGTATAGTGGCTAGACCAGAGAGCTCTGGCGGCCGGTTTGCACGCCAGTCTTGTAGAGAGAATCAAATTTTCACAGCGCCTGGCGGCCCGAAAACGAAACCGTGAAAGTAGGTTCGAAAATGCGCGATGAAAAATTCCAATATCCTTCGTCCTGTCAGGCCACAGCAGTAGACCTTTTACCAAACTACCCAAGCACCCAGGAGAATGCTGAACATTCAAAATAAGGAATCAATATAAGGTGTTGACGTGGGAAGTGTCGGCTGTTTCAGGGTTTTGCGTTTGCACAGTTACTGTTGCAGACGCCAGCACGTCCAACGCGTGTAACTGCAGCATACTCCTTTGTGGTATGGGCTTATCGAAAGACCTGTTGGGCGTATAGATTAGGAAGCCTGAAGTCCTCGAGCGTGGGCAGAGGGGAGTTCCAAAGCGCTAGCGTTTCGTTTTTTTGGGGCTATTGATAAGATAGCACACATGTTTATCGCATACGTGCTCGCTGTGTAGAGCACACGTGGAATGATGGAAGAGTGAAAACGTCTGCGCATCCCTTCTACTTTCGCCTGAAAACAGTCACCACTGCTCTTGCTGATCCACGCTCCGCCGCCGCGGTTCCCCGTATTTTTATCGCAGCAGCACACACCATATATCCGCAGGTGTGTGGGAAGCTAGACAAGTTACTGCAAGCCGATCGGATAGCTTCACGGTCCGCTGCACGCAGATACGTTGCCCATGACGCGCGTAAACACGCACTCAGCTTCTTTTTTTTTAGCTTCGACAGAGCAGGATTGTGCAACAAAAACCAAATCGTTAAATCGTATTTTCTTTTTTTGCGGATGTGCGGATTTGTGTTTATGATAAAGGCTGGCGAAAGCGATACTGCTTGAAGGTTTGAGTAGTGCGCCGATCGCTTACAGGCGTGCCATATGTTTTTAGAATTCATCTACATGTCAGAGGCCGGTATTTCAAATTCGAATTATGCTAACCACAGCGTGTTTCCACTCTTAATATTTATAGAGCGGTAATGTTTGGCAAAACCAATAATTAATAGTTGTTCTGGACCCACATTTTTTAATAGGAATATCTTTAACGACTCACACAGAAGGAGGTCCTTTCAAAAGTTTGGGCGTCGAGGCTGTTCAAAGATGCGCCTATTACAAAATGTCAAATATTTTAAGATTCATGTAAATATTTTGTTTATCGAATTAAACGAGTGTCTGAGAAGGGTCGCCCGATGCGCAAAATGCTCACCTAAAAGAGGGATTAAGAGAGACGACCTTCCTTGCTTGTGACAAAGGCTCAAAATACCATTGAGAAACACAGGACATGACTTATTAATGTTCAGTCTTGCACAAGTTACTTGAAAAAAAAGTAATCGATTACAATTACTGTCGGTTAACTCAATTAGATTACTCGATTACGTGAGGAGAAAATTATTTGGTCGTTACACGAGAACACTTAAACGTTACTTCTTCGATTACTTTAGTTTTTCAAATCAGATTTTTCTGCCGGTTTCAGAACGGGTCTCTCGTGCTGTCTAATATTGGATTATAATCACCGAATTATAAAGTTATTCTCTTTAATGAACCAGTTTCGGTAAACCATCCTCCTGTCGAAGGCTTGGTTCGGTGATATTTGTTTGGTAGGAAACGTGTACAAACAAAAGGCCCCATAAAAAAGGGCAGAAAGAAATACGAGTAATTTTAGTACTTTCAAGAATGATCAGATTACTCTCGCAATTACTTCCTGATAAATGCGATCAAATGATTGCAAACTTACTTCAAAAAGTAATAGATTACAAGTCATTTGATTACTTGTAACGAGTACCGTACAAGTCTGAGATGTTCACGCTTCCTACTTCGTCCTTTGACATTGCTGTGCGCAACTTAAT